>JBBPBX010003681.1:23064-42251 GCA_038048925.1 Garcialebias charrua
ATTTCCAGGGCTTTCTTTTACTTCCGTGGCAGAGGCTCCGCCGAACCCCTGAGGGTTCGATTAAACCCAGGTTAAGAACCACTGGTCTAGAACCTGTAAAACTGAACATGTGAGGTGTTGTGTTTTTTGGTTTTCAGGTGGAGTACAGGACAACGTCAGGCATGTTGATTGACACCACACCTGTGGCCAACCCCACACATAAAATCAGTCACCTGGATCCCGACACAGAGTATGAGATCAGTGTTCTGCTCACCCGGCCTTTGGAGGGAGGGACAGGAAGCCCCGGGCCGCCGCTCAGAGCCAGGACCAAGTGTGCAGGTGAGTGAGTGAGTGACAGGCGCACCTGCAGACGTCTGTTGAACTTCCTGCCAGCTGCTAGTGGCTAACCGCTAGCCTCCTCCCATTAGGAGGTTAATGTTGCAGTCATTAATGCTAAGCTGTGTTAGCGCTGAGCTCATCAGGTGGCTAATGGTTAATGGTGAGGTCGTTAAGGCAGCGAGCTTCGTTAGCACTGCACTCATTAGTCCTAAATGCTTCAAGTATATTTATCATGCTGGTTGTTTGTTGACTGAGAGAATACACACACACACATGAGCTTCGTTAGCACTGCACTCATTAGTCCTAAATGCTTCAAGTATATTTATCATGCTGGTTGTTTGTTGACTGAGAGAATACACACACACACATGAGCATGTGCAAATACACGCGCACACATGCACACAGCTTTAGTGCGTGTGAAAACAACAAACTGGATGTAAATAGCAATTAACATGCTAATTAAACAGGTGCAGCCGTTATTGTGCTGTAGACATGGAGCCTTCTGTTTTTTGCTCAGGTTTTATTCCAAACAACGATTTAGATTAATTTTAATACTTTCTATTATTTTAAATGATGTTAAAAAGTGTTTATTTTATTGTTTTAATTTTACAAATGTATTTATTTTAAAATACAATACAAAAACAATCCCATAAACGATAAGAATACAAAATATAAAATGAAAGGTAGCAGAAAGTAGAAAAAATCTTATTATAGCTGCCCCTTTTTTCAAACAATTAGTCAAACAATAATAATCTACAAGTAACAGAACAAAATTAATAACTCTTTCTAATTTTCTAACTAATACAATACACATTAAACTACTTCATATATCTAAAAAAGCTAAGTCTGGTCCTCTGGACATTAAAAAGCAATCAAAAATAAAATAAAAGACTTGGCTTTTCTAGATTTTTCTACCTGGATTATTGAGCATGCATCAGGGTACTTCATATATATTTTTTCAACAATTCAGTTTTGATAATTTTCTTAAATGTACACATTGACTTGGCATTTTTAACTTCATTCTCCAAACCATTCCATAATCCAATTCCCTGGATTGAGGTAGAACGTCCCTTCAAACTAGTTCTGAATTTTGGTTTTACAAATATCTCTGTCCCCTTAAGATTATAACAACTTTGTCTTTTAACAAAATGCATTTGGATATTTAAAGGTAATGTGTTATTCTGAGCCCTATACATAACTGATAAAATATTATAATCTACCAAATCATGGAACTTCAATAACTTCAGTTGATAAAATAATGTACTTGATGGATGACGGTAATGTTTTCTAGTGATAATTCTTACAGCTCTTTTCTGTAATACAAAAATAGGCTTTGTGATTGTTTTACACGCTTTCCCCCAAACATCAATACAATAGATTAAGTGTGGAACAATGATTGTGTTATACAACAAATACAGAGCTTTATCATTCAATAGGTCTCTGACTTTGTACAGTACTGCAATAGATTTAGCTATTTTTATTCTTACAGAATTTATGTGTTGTTTCCATGTCAGTTTGTCATCAATGATAACACCCAAAAACTTCACCTCACTCACTCTACAAATCTCAACACCCTCAATTTTAAATGGAACATCAACAGTTTTCTTTTTATTACTGAATATCATGTAATTAGTTTTATCTAGATTTAATGATAATTTATTAAGTTTAAACCAAGTTTGTATTTTGACAAATTCTGTCTTTATCAACTCCAACATCTGTTCTATATCTTTACCCAAACAAAAAAATGTGGTATCATCTGCAAAAAGGACACATTTAAGGAGTCCTGACACATTTACCAAGTCATTCACATATAAAATAAATAGCTTTGGTCCAAGTACAGAGCCTTGAGGAACTCCACATGTGATATTACAGAGGTCAGATCTTACATCATTTATCTGTACAAACTGTTTTCTATCTTTCTAATAGCTAGATACCCACTGTAATGCTGGTCCTCTAATACCATATTTATTCAGTTTTTCAAGGAGAATGGTGTGATCAATAGTATTGAATACTTTTTAAATCGACAAAATTACTGAAACAATATTGTTTTTGATTGACAGCACTACTTATTTGTTCTATTAATTCCATGAGAGCCATTGATGTAGAGTTTTTTGCTCTAAAACCATTTCTATTGTTATAATTTCCATAATATTATCAACAATTATTGACATTTCACTAATTAATTTACATTTTATTTCATTATTAACAAATAGAGCGACTCCACCACCCCTTTTATTATTTCTGTTCATATGATATGTAGGGGTACAGATACTGTCAGATTTACTGAACCATACAGTACACCAGATGTAAGAATGAGCAGGTATTATCCTGACAACCTTCTTACTTAATTATTCCCGGGTTTTCTCTTTTTCGGATTAATCAATGAATTATATGACCAGAATGAGATGTAAATGACATGAAACGTTAATTATAGTTGACCAAGCAGAACTGGAATCATTTATTAACAAATCATAAATTTACCATCATAACATGTACACTTTGATTGAATTTGAGTGGTGTTCTGTTGTTGGACTTCTGTGCTAGTCATAGTTTGTCCATCACAAACACCATGTTAGAACATAAGGGTGTCCATAAGTGCACTTGGCACTAGGATGTTTTAGGTTTTACATTGATGATTGACTTTGTAGTCATGTCATCTGATTTGCGGCCGTTTGTTTTGGACACTCGGGTGAAGAGAGAAGCTGAGCTGTTAACTAATCACCACCTAGTAGTGAGTTGGATCAGATGGCGGGGGAAGATGCCGGCCAGACCCGGTAGACCCTAACTTGTAGTGAGGGTTTGCTGGGAACGCCTGGCAGAAGAACCCGTCAAAGATCTTCAACTCACACCTCCGGGAGAGCTTTAACCTCATCCCAGCTGAGGTGGGGGACATTGAGTCAGCGTGGGCCATGTTCTATGGCTGTGGATGCCTTGAGCTGTGGTCACATTGAGTCACAATGTCATCAACGAGGGCGCTCATCAGTTCGCATACTGCGAGAACCAATCAACAGAGGACGCCATCTCCTCTGTGGTCCACACTGCTCTCACCCACCTGGAACAGAAGGACTCATACGTCCGTCTGCTCTTTGTGGACTTCACATCTGCCTTCAACACCATGATCCCCCAAACCCTGATGGACAAACTATCCACACTAGGACTAAGCCCCTCCATTTGTAACTGGGTCCTAGACTTTTTAACAAACAGACCACAGTCAGTGAGGATCCACAACTTCTCCTCCTCCACCATAACCCTCAGCACTGGCTCTCCTCAAGGATGTGTGTTGAGCCCTCTCCTGTTTACTCTGCTCACATATGATTGTGCAGCCACCCATCCAGGCTGTCATATTGTAAAGTTTGCAGATGATACAGCCGTGGTGGGATGCATCACAAACAATGAGTCCAGCTACAGACAGGAGGTGGAACATCTGTAGAGCTGGTTCAAGGACAATAACCTTCACATCAATGTGAAGATGAAGGAGATGATTGTAGACTTCAGAAGGAACAAACACCCCCCCACCCCCTGAACATCAATCAATCACCTTTATTTTACCAGGTAGAGCCTGTTGAGATCGAGATCTCTTTTACAAGAGAACATAAGAGGATCTGTGGTGGAAGTGGTCTCCAGTTACAAATACTTGGGTGTACACATGAATGATAACCTCAGCTGGAGCAACAACACCACCAGCCTGATCAAGAAAGGTCATCAGAGACTCTACTTCCTCAGACGGCTGAGACGAGCTGGTCTGAGAAGCTCAGTCCTCACCTCCTTCTACAGGTGTGCAGTGGAGAGCATCCTGTGCTCCAGCATCAACGTGTGGCATGGAGGCTGCACAGTTGCAGAAAGAAAAGCTCTGCAGAGAGTGGTGAAGGCTGCACAGAAGATGTTGGAGTCAGTCTCCCCACCATCACAGACATCTACACCTCCAGATGCAGGAAGAGGGCCACCTGCATCATGAAGGACCACACTCACCCAGCACACACACTTTTTGCCCCACTCCCCTCAGGAAGGAGGTTGAGGAGCATTAAGTGTAGAACCACTAGACTGAGGAACAGCTTCTACCCTGAGGCTGTTAGACTCATGAATATCTAATCAGAATAATCACTGTGAAATATCAAATCATGTTGCTGCTGATCTGTTTCATGTTGCTGCTGATCTGTTTCATGTATTACATTATTGCACTTGGCCCGCAGCCCTCTGATAGATTTTAAAGTTGACCCTCTCGGGGAAAAAGTTTGGGCATCGCTGGTGCAGCATCTGCAGTATTGTGGACTCTGTGCCGGTCCATTATGGTGAAGAGGGAGCTAAGCTGTAAGGCAAAGCTCTCTGTTTACTGGTCGGTCTACGTTCCTCCTCTCACCTCTGGTCATGAACTCTGAGTAGAGACTGAAAGAATGAGATCGTGGATCCAGGAGGTTGAAATGAGTTTCCTCTGCAGGGTAGCTGGACTCTCCTGGGAACACCTTGGAGTTCTCCCAGAAGAGCTGGAAGAGGTGGCTCAAGTTGCTGCCCCCGACTTCAGAACAAGAGGATGGATGGATGGATGGATGGGCCGAGATGGTGTAGAGGCAGGGCAGCCGGCTCAGGACCGGAAGGTCCCGGGTTCGATCCCCGGTCACTGCATACCTCGTTGTGTCCCTGGGCAAGACACTTAACCCCGAGTTGCTCCCGGTAGGACTGGATGGCGCCTTGCATGGCAGTCTACCACTACCAGTGTATGAATGGGTGGATGGCGGATACTGTGAAGCGCTTTGGGGCCCCTCATAGGGGGCTGGAAAGTGCTATACTGTATAAGTAAGCCCCATTTACCATGGATGAATCATTGAATGGATGAATGGATGGATGGATGGATGAATGGATGGATCGATGGATGGATGAATGAATGGATGGATGAATGGATGGATGGATGAATGGATGGATGAATGGATGGATGAATGGATGGATGAATGGCTGAATGAATGAATGGATGGATGAATGAATGGATGAATGAATGGATGAATAATGAATGGATGGATGGATGGATGGATGGATGGATGAATGAATGGATGGATGAATGGATGGGTGGATGAATGGATGGATGGATGAAATAATTAATGGATGAATGAATGGATGATGGATGGATGAATGAATTAATGAATGGGTGGATGGATGGATGGATGAATGGGTGGATGGATGGATGAATGAATGAATGGATGAATGAATGAATGGATGGATGGATGGATGGATGAATGAATAGATGAATGGATGGATGGATGAATGAATAGATGAATGGATGGATGGATGAATGGATTGATGGATGAATGAATGAATGAATGAATGGATGGATGGATGGATGGATGGATGGATGGATGATGTATGAATGAATGGATGAATGGATGGATGGATGAATGGATGGATGGATGGATGGATGGATGGATGGATGATATTCTGCTGCCTTACAGAACAGGCCATTGCTCTCGTTTGCCCGAGTGTTTGAGCGCTGCGTTGTAAGCGTGTGCGTCGTGTTTCAGCGCCCCACCGTTCTGACCTGCTGGGAAAAGACTCCTGTCTGCACCTCGTACAACTCCTTTGTTCTCAGTGTCTGTGTTGCCCCTAAAGCCCCATCCTCCCGAACCAGGCTGACATTAAAGTCCCCCCGGGAAGTTCCATTCATTAGAGGGATCCAGCAGCTTCTGGTCTTTGGCTCTGGTTGTTCCTGTTGAGATTTAAATGGTTCTTGATTCATAGTAGAACAATCTGACAGATTCAAACAAGGTTTCCTGTCTTTCACTAAACAGAACCTGACTTTGACATGGGTTTGAATGGTTTCTGGTGCAAGGTGGATCATTCATTCAACCTTTATTTATACAGGTTAATCCCATTGAGCCTCAGAGACTCATTTACAAGAGAGACCTGGTTTTAACAAAGAGTCTTGACAGCAGTGGACAGTCGTAAAAAAGGCATACACATTTTATTTAAAAAAAATTTACAAATCAAAACAAAGTAGCACCCATGAGGACAGTCAACAGGAAAAGTAGCTCAACAAAAAAGCATCTAGATTATAAGGTGGTGTAGAAAACTAGAAACAGGAACATATCTGCATTGGTTTTTACCAGGAATTTAACAGATGTGAAGCCACTTAGAGAAGTCAAGGTCGAAAGCTTCAGATCTTTTTTGCAAGATGTTCCAGGAAACAGGAGCAGAGTCATGGACTCATGGTTCTGTGTTGAGCTGCTGGAGGTCTCACTCAGAAATCTTAGACTGGGTCAGAGAGGGAGTTCTAAAAGGTTTTGAGGGTGCCTAACGATGTTAGGACTTTCTGTGGTTCTAGTGGTTTTGGAAGATATTTCAAGAGGAACTTCAAAGTTTGTGAATCTGTGTTCTGTTGGTTCTTTAAGTTCTGGTTGGTTCCTGTTGATGTTCTTGATCTTTTTGTGTGTTGGATTTTCAGGTTTCTGATCACAGAGCAATGTTGCTGAGATAACTTCCACCTGTGCGACGTGTCTGAAGTTGAAAACAAATGTTCCTTGTGTGTGTGTGTGTGTGTGTGTGTGTTTGTTTGTGTGTGAGTGACAGGTCAGTGTGTGTGTCTCTGTGATCATGTTCGCTCTGATAACACTCATCTTCGTCTTCAAACTGTTTTATTTATTCATTTTACTGACCATGAATTATGAAGCAACCTGTGTGCGTGTGTGTATGTGTGTATGTGTGTGTGTGTGTGTGTGTGTGTGTGTGTGTGCGTGCGTGCGTGCGTGCGTGTGTGTGTGAGAGAGAGACAGAGTGTTTGTATCTGTCTGTTCAATAATGAATGAATAAGCCCATCAGACCAGCTTCAGGACTTCTGAGTGAACATCTGATCCAGACCAGATGACAGATTACAGGAGGTTTTTTTCATTCATTCATTCAACCTTTATTTATACAGGCTAGCCTCGTTGAGTCACGGGGACTCATTTACAAGAGGGACCTGTCTCACTCACACCAAACAACCATCCACTCTCACACTCACACCTAGGGTCAATTTAGAGTCACCAATCAGCCTAACAAGCATGTTTTTTGGTCTGTGGGAGGAAACCGGAGTACCCGGAGGAAACCCACGCATGCACGGGGAGAACATGCAAACTCCACCCAGAAAGGCCCCGGACCGGGATTTGAACCGGCAACCTTCTCGCTGAGAGGCAGCAGCTCTACCAGTTGTGCCACCGTGAGGTCTGTAGAACCTCTGATCAAGACCAGTTGACAGATTACAGGAGGTCAGGACCAGGACTGGTTTAGACACCAGGACCAAGACTGGGTTAGAAACCAGGACCAGGACTGGGTTAGACACCAGGACCAGGACTGGGTTAGACACCAGGACCAAGACTGGGTTAGACACCAGGACCAAGACTGGGTTAGACACCAGGACCAAGACTGGGTTAGACACCAGGACCAGGACTGGGTTAGACACCAGGACCAGGACTGGGTTAGACACCAGGACCAAGACTGGGTTAGAAACCAGGACCAGGACTGGGTTAGAAACCAGGACCAGGACTGGGTTAGACACCAGGACCAAGACTGGGTTAGACACCAGGACCAAGATTGGGTTAGACACCAGGACCAAGACTGGGTTAAACACCAGGACCAGGACTGGGTTAGACACCTGGACCAAGATTGGGTTAGACACCAGGACCAGGACTGGGTTAGACACCAGGACCAGGACTGGGTTAGACACCAGGACCAAGACTGGGTTAGACACCAGGACCAGGACTGGGTTAGACACCAGGACCAAGACTGGGTTAGAAACCAGGACCAGGACTGGGTTAGAAACCAGGACCAGGACTGGGTTAGACACCAGGACCAAGACTGGGTTAGACACCAGGACCAAGACTGGGTTAGACACCAGGACCAAGACTGGGTTAAACACCAGGACCAGGACTGGGTTAGACACCAGGACCAAGACTGGGTTAGACACCAGGACCAGGACTGGGTTAGACACCAGGACCAGGACTGGGTTAGACACCAGGACCAAGACTGGGTTAGAAACCAGGACCAGGACTGGGTTAGAAACCAGGACCAGGACTGGGTTAGACACCAGGACCAAGACTGGGTTAGACACCAGGACCAAGATTGGGTTAGACACCAGGACCAAGACTGGGTTAAACACCAGGACCAGGACTGGGTTAGACACCAGGACCAAGATTGGGTTAGACACCAGGACCAGGACTGGGTTAGACACCAGGACCAGGACTGGGTTAGACACCAGGACCAAGACTGGGTTAGAAACCAGGACCAGGACTGGGTTAGAAACCAGGACCAGGACTGGGTTAGACACCAGGACCAAGACTGGGTTAGAAACCAGGACCAGGACTGGGTTAGACACCAGGACCAAGACTGGGTTAGACACCAGGACCAAGACTGGGTTAGAAACCAGGACCAGGACTGGGTTAGAAACCAGGACCAGGACTGGGTTAGACACCAGGACCAAGACTGGGTTAGAAACCAGGACCAGGACTGGGTTAGACACCAGGACCAAGACTGGGTTAGACACCAGGACCAGGACTGGGTTAGACACCAGGACCAAGACTGGGTTAGACACCAGGACCAGGACTGGGTTAGACACCAGGACCAAGACTGGGTTAGACACCAGGACCAGGACTGGGTTAGACACCAGGACCAAGACTGGGTTAGACACCAGGACCAAGACTGGGTTAGACACCAGGACCAAGACTGGGTTAGACACCAGGACCAGGACTGGGTTAGACACCAGGACCAAGACTGGGTTAGACACCAGGACCAAGACTGGGTTAGAAACCAGGACCAGGACTGGGTTAGACACCAGGACCAAGACTGGGTTAGACACCAGGACCAAGACTGGGTTAGAAACCAGGACCAGGACTGGGTTAGACACCAGGACCAAGACTGGGTTAGACACCAGGACCAAGACTGGGTTAGACACCAGGACCAAGACTGGGTTAGACACCAGGACCAAGACTGGGTTAAACACCAGGACCAAGACTGGGTTAGACACCAGGACCAAGACTGGGTTAGAAACCAGGACCAGGACTGGGTTAGACACCAGGACCAAGACTGTGTTAAACACCAGGACCAGGACTGGGTTAGACACCAGGACCAAGACTGGGTTAGACACCAGGACCAAGACTGGGTTAAACACCAGGACCAAGACTGTGTTAGAAACCAGGACCATTACTCCAGTTTGTTTTCAGACTACATTCAGAGCATTCAGGATCCAATGGGTCTGTTGTGGGTCCTAGAATAAAACCTTCTGAGTCCCTGTGAACATCCATTAAAGAGCCGTTTCTGTTTGTCCGAGGTTCAGGAGCTTTTTCAGAACAAGGATGAATATTTCACTTCCTTCTTCCCACCTCAGATTTTTACGCTCCGCTTCCTCCCAGATTTTAGAGCTTTTATTTCTCTATTTGTACCTTTTCATTTCTCCTTCTGTTTTCGCTCTGTTTGTTTCTGATGGTGGACGGGAGGCGGACTGGGTCAGAACCAGGACTGTTTTGTTTATCACCACAAGAAAAACAGGAAGCTGAAGAAACTCTGAGGGAAACTTTAGATTTCTGATTTTCATGTTAAGCCGTTAAAGTCAGATTTGGACCCAGTTAGTGTTTGGTTCTGGTTTAAAGTGGACTCACTGGTTTCCTTCATCCTTCACTGATCCTCCTCCTCCTCCTCACCCCATCACATCCTCCCCCTCTGTCATATTAAATGTGGTGATCTCCTGGAAATGAAAATCTAAGCCTCTTCTCGTCTTCATCGTAAAGTCACCTTCAAACACAGTCACTCCTTTCTGTCGGCCTCTTCCTCCTCCTCTTCATCACCCTCTGTGTCGGCCTCTTCCTCTTCATCACCTTCTGCAGTATCTGTTTCCTGTTTGAAGCCCACAACCAGGGAAGCAACAACACCCAATGCCACGTCACTAAAGTGTGACCGTTTTCATCTGAAGGGACAGACAGGAAGTTAAACTGGTTCGGCTCCTCTTCCTGACAGACAGGAAGTTAAACTGGTCCAGCTGGTTGATGCTCGGCTCCTCTTCCTGACAGACAGGAAGTTATACTGGTCCAGCTGGTAGAAGCTCGGCTCCTCTTCCTGACAGACAGGAAGTTAAACTGGTCCAGCTGGTTGAAGCTCGGCTCCTCTTCCTGACAGACAGGAAGTTAAACTGGTCCAGCTGGTTGAAGCTCGACTCCTCTTCCTGACAGACAGGAAGTTAAACTGGTCCAGCTGGTTGAAGCTCGGCTCCTCTTCCTGACAGACAGGAAGTTAAACTGGTCCAGCTGGTTGAAGCTCGACTCCTCTTCCTGACAGACAGGAAGTTAAACTGGTCCAGCTGGTTGAAGCTCGACTCCTCTTCCTGACAGACAGGAAGTTAAACTGGTCCAGCTGGTTGAAGCTCGGCTCCTCTTCCTGACAGACAGGAAGTTAAACTGGTCCAGCTGGTTGAAGCTCGGCTCCTCTTCCTGACAGACAGGAAGTTAAACTGGTCCAGCTGGTTGAAGCTCGGCTCCTCTTCCTGACAGACAGGAAGTTAAACTGGTCCAGCTGGTTGAAGCTCGACTCCTCTTCCTGACAGACAGGAAGTTAAACTGGTCCAGCTGGTTGAAGCTCGGCTCCTCTTCCTGACAGACAGGAAGTTAAACTGGTCCAGCTGGTTGAAGCTCGGCTCCTCTTCCTGACAGACAGGAAGTTAAACTGGTCCAGCTGGTTGAAGCTCGGCTCCTCTTCCTGACAGACAGGAAGTTAAACTGGTCCAGCTGGTTGAAGCTCGGCTCCTCTTCCTGACAGACAGGAAGTTAAACTGGTCCAGCTGGTTGAAGCTCGGCTCCTCTTCCTGACAGACAGGAAGTTAAACTGGTCCAGCTGGTTGAAGCTCGACTCCTCTTCCTGACAGACAGGAAGTTAAACTGGTCCAGCTGGTTGAAGCTCGACTCCTCTTCCTGACAGACAGGAAGTTAAACTGGTCCAGCTGGTTGAAGCTCGGCTCCTCTTCCTGACAGACAGGAAGTTAAACTGGTCCAGCTGGTTGAAGCTCGGCTCCTCTTCCTGACAGACAGGAAGTTAAACTGGTCCAGCTGGTTGAAGCTCGACTCCTCTTCCTGACAGACAGGAAGTTAAACTGGTCCAGCTGGTTGAAGCTCGACTCCTCTTCCTGACAGACAGGAAGTTAAACTGGTCCAGCTGGTTGATGCTCGGCTCCTCTTCCTGACAGACAGGAAGTTAAACTGGTCCAGCTGGTTGATGCTCGGCTCCTCTTCCTGACAGACAGGAAGTTAAACTGGTCCAGCTGGGAGAAGCTCAACTCCTCTTCCTGACAGACAGCCTTTTTTCCTTGTTTTGTGTTGCTACTTTTCCTTTTGACTGGCTTTTTGGTTGCTATTTTGTTCTGATTTGTAAAAAAATTTAATCTGTATGCCTCTTTTGTGATTGTCTGTTGTCGTTGTTGTCCACTGTTGTCATCACTCTGTTGAAACCAGCTGTCTCTTGTAAATGAGTCCCTGAGGCTCAGTGGGATTAACCTGTAGAAATTAATGTTGAATGTTGGTTTTATGTTGGATGGTTGTTGGGTGATGGATGGATGTTGGTTGGATGGATGTTGGATGTTGGATAGATGTTGGGTGATGGATGGATGATGTTGGATGGATGTTAGATTGATTTTGGATATTGGATGGATGTTGGGTGATGGTGGATGGATGTCAGGATGTTGGTTGGATGTTGGATGGATGTTGGGTGATGGATGGATGATGTTGGATAGATGTTAGATTGATTTTGGATATTGGATGGATGTTGGGTGATGGATGGATGGTGTTGGAGGGATGTTAGAACAATGTTGGATGTTGGATGGATGTTGGGTGATAGATGGATGATGTTGGATGGATGTTAGATTGATTTTGAATATTGGATGGATGTTGGGTGATGGCTAGATGCTGGTTGGATGGATGTTAGAAGGATGCTGTATGTTGGTTGGATGGATGTTGGGTGATGGATAGATGATGTTGGATGGATATTAGATTGATTTTGGATATTGGATGGATATTGGGTGATGGATAGATGCTGGTTAAATTGATGTTAGAAGGATGTCGAATGTTAGTTGGATTTTCAATGGATGTTGGGTGATGGATGGATGGATGGATGTTAGATTGATGTTGGATGTTGTTGTTTGATATTGGATGGTGGATGGATGTTGGGTGACGATTGATGTTGGTTTGATGGATGGATGAATGTTGGATGTTAGATGATGGATGATGTTGGGTGATGGATGGATGATATTAAATTGATGTTGGATTGATGGATGATGTATGGATGTATGGATGATGTATGGATGTTGTATGAATACATTGTTTCTACAAGAGACTGATAAAGATGAAATAATCATGATAGTTAAAAAAATTCTCATATAAAAGGTCTAGAGACTGGTGTGACATGGATATGATGGTTGTCAAGGACATAATAACTGATGTTATTGATCCGTTCACTTACATTTGTAATCTGTCTTTCACCACGGGCACATTTCCTGATAAAATGAAAGTAGCTAAAGTGGTCCCTATTTTCAAAAGCGGTGATAGGGGCAACTTCAGCAATTACAGACCAATATCATTGCTCCCACAATTCTCAAAAATTCTTGAAACATTTTTTTCAATCAGATTAGACGATTTTCTTAAAAAGTACAACATTCTAAGTGATAGTCAGTATGGGTTTCGATCACAATATTCAACATATATGGCTTTAATGGAATTTATGGAACATATCACCACAGCTACTGACAACAAACAACATTGTATAAGTTTATTTGTTGATTTAAGGAAGGCTTTTGACACTATTGATCACAAAATTCTCATTAATAAATTGGACAAGTATGGTGTTAGAGGACCTGCACTTGAATGGATAAGTAGCTATCTAAAAGATAGAGAACAATTTGTTCAGATAGAGGAAAATAGATCAAACTTTTGTAAAATCACATGTGGAGTCCCACAGGGTTCAATACTTGGTCCAAAATTGTTTAATCTATATGTGAATGATTTAGTGATGGTGTCCGGACTTCTAAAATGTATACTTTTTGCTGACGATACTACCTTTTTTTATTCTGGTAATGATTTAAATCAAATGTCTGAATGTTTAAATATGGAATTTGTTAAATTACAAAACTGGTTCAAATTAAACAAACTATCATTAAACTTAGATAAAACTAATTACATGTTATTTAGTAAAAAAACAAAAACTACGGGTTTTTCTCTAAAAATTGATGATGTTGAAATAACCAGAGCAAGTGAAATGAAATTCTTGGGAGTGGTGATAGATGATAAGCTCACTTGGAAACAGCAAATTAACTCGGTTAAAACTAAGATATCTAGATCCACAGGTGTGTTGTATAAAGTTAGGGATTTATTGAATGAAAGAGCATTGTATTTGCTCTATAATGCCATAGTTGTTCCACACTTGATTTACTGTATAGAGGTTTGGGGAAAGGCGTGTAAAACCTTGACGAACTCTATATTTATTTTACAAAAAAGAGCAGTGAGAACTATTGCGGGAAAACCCTACTGCCATCCTTCGAATATATTGTTTAAGCAACTTCGGTTGCTTAAGTTTTATGATTTGGTGAATTACAACATTTTGTTGGTAATGTATAGAGCTCATAAAAATTCATTGCCTCCAAATGTTCAAGTAAATTTTGTAAAAAGAATGAGCTGTTACAACCTGAAAGGAATGGAGATTTTTGCAAAGCCAAAATACAGAACAAGTTTGAAAGGACGGTGTGTATCAATACAAGGTGTTGACTTGTGGAATAGTTTAGAAAATGAAATTAAAACTACTAACTCACTTATAGTCTTTAAAAAAATGATTAAAGCTAATATGTTAATTAAATACTAAATACTCAAATTGTCAAATTGTACTAAAAACTTAAATGTGTATTCAAATCATGTAAATAGCTTAAATTTTGTATCATTGTTGAGTGGCTTGGAAATTTGTATATTTGATTGAGTTATTTTTATTGATCTCGCTTTTTTGTTATTATAATAGAAATAAGGGGCAGGTAAAATAAGATTATTTTCTTCTCCCTGTCTCCTTTCATTTTATGTTTTTTTCTTTTTTCATTATATTGTTATAATGTAAAAATAAATTTTTCTTTACAAAATGTAAAATAAACAAATAAATAAATAAAAAATAAAATAAAATGTTGGTTGGATTGATGTTAGAAGGATGTCGGATGATTGTTGGGTGATGATGGATGATGTCGGATGGATGTTAGATTGATGTTGGATGATGGATGATGTTTTTTGATATTGATGATGGGTGGATGTTGGGTGATGATTGATGTTGGTTTGATGGATGTTAGAAGGATGTTGAATGTTGGATGATGGATGATGTTGGGTGATGGATGGATGATGTTGAATGGCTGTTGGATTGATGGATGATGGATGGATGTTAGAAGGATGTTGGATGATTGTTGGGTGATGATGGATGATGTTGGATGGATGTTAGATTGATGTTGGATGATGTTGTTTGATATTGGATGATGGATGGATGTTAGGTGATGATTGATGTTGGTTGGATGTTGGATGCTGGATGGATGAATGTTGGATGTTGGATGATGGATAATGTTGGGTGATGGATGGATGATGTTGAATGGATGTTGGATTGATGTGGGATGTTGGATGTTGGTTGGATGGATGTTAGAAGGATGTTGGATGATTGTTCGGTGATGATGGATGATGTTGGATGGATGTTAGATTGATGTTGGATGATGGATGATGTTGTTTGATATTGGATGATGGATGGATGTTAGGTGATGATTGATGTTGGTTGGATGGATGTTAGAAGGATGTTGGATGCTGGATGGATGAATGTTGGATGTTGGATGATGATAATGTTGGGTGATGGATGGATGATGTTGAATGGATGTTGGATTGATGTGGGATGTTGGATGTCGGTTGGATGGATGTTAGAAGGATGTTGGATGATTGTTCGGTGATGATGGATGATGTTGGATGGATGTTAGATTGATGTTGTATGATGGATGATGTTTGATATTGGATGATGGATGGATGTTAGGTGATGATTGATGTTGGTTGGATGGATGTTAGAAGGATGTTGGATGCTGGATGGATGAATGTTGGATGTTGGATGATTGATAATGTTGGGTGATGGATGGATGATGTTGAATGGATGTTGAATTGATGTTGGATGTTGGATGGATACTCAGCTGTAACTTCTCAGAGAATCTTCACTGAAGGACAAGCAGATTTATGAGATGTGGAAATTTACAAAGTGAGCAGATGTGTGTGTGTGTGTCCTTGTTTATGCTACTATGTAAGGCCCATTTTTCCAACTTTATACTACATTGTGAGGACCAACTGCTTCTTATGGAGCCCAAAGCCTGGGCCCCATAAGAAGAAGTCCTGTTGGTGGGTTAGTGGTTAGGTTTAGGGTAAAGTCAGGGTTAGGCCATAGAAATTAATGAAAAATGAAAGGAAGTCAATGCAAAGGCCCCATAAAGATAGTAAAACAAAACTGTGTGTGTTTATGTGCACGCGCACACGCGTGTGTGTGTGTCTGCAAGAGTCATATTGTAAATCTGTTTCAATCAGTTGGGGTGGCGTTTGCTGAAAAGGTCAGACAGAGCGGCTACAGAGCAGCGAGGCGAACACGTTTTTCAGCTTTTAAACGTCACATTTGAGCTGCAGTGAGAAAAAAAAGAACAAAACAAAACAACAAAAATGGAAGAAACAGAAAAAACCCACAAAGAATGGAGGAGGTAGAAAATAGAGCCTTGTTGTCCTTTTCAGGGAGACCACCAAGTCATTGGTTCAGGTATGTTGACGACACCTGGGTTAAAATTAAATCTCAGGAAGTCCAACATTTCACTGATCACATCAACTCTGTGGATAAATAGATCAAGTTCACACGAGAAGATGTAAAAAATGGCAGGTTGGCTTTCTTGGACTGTGAGGTGAATGTTATTCTCTTTGCACCAGCTCTCCAGGTGTTCCACCTGCTGTTTGTTAAGAAGTCTAGGACCCAGTTACAAATGGAGGGTCTTAGTCCTAGTGTGAATACAGTATTTTCTGGACTATAGGTCACACCTTTATATAAGTCACTTTGCCCAATTATTGTCAATAAATTGGAAAAATCCATAAACAGGCTGCACCTTTATATAAGTCGCATCTATTATGCGTCACCGCTACGCGACGCGTCACTGCATCATTTGCCCTGCTGAAAATGATGACCACAGAAGCATGCACGGAAGGACTTTTCACAAGATTAACACGGTAAAAACAATTATTTGTCTGCTGAAAATTATAGCAAACATGTGTCTTCCGTTCCTTAATAAATTCACGTAATGGTCAAATCTGCTGGATTTAAATTTTTTCGCTTTGAAAAAGTACAAGGAAAAACAACGAAGCTAACCGCGACACATTTACGTCTATAAAACATTGAATTTTATCTCAAATAACTCCAACAGCTAACAGTTTGTAAATGTACATCTAGTGATTACTTTCTGTAAGTTTGAAAAAAAATCTGCTGTGTGGTTTATGAGCTATTTGCTCAAACGTACAAGGAAAAATCAACTAAGCTAACCGCGACACATTTACGTCTATAAAACATCAAATTTTATCTCAAACATCTCATAAAGCTAATCAGTTGTAAATATCCATCTAGTGATTACGTTCTGTAAGTTTGATCAAAATCTGTCCTGTGGTTCTTGACCTATTTTGCTAACAAACACTGAGCTAACAGTGAAGTAGCTAGTTCATACCTCCAGAGCAGGAGGCCGGGCTGCGACAGACTGAGTCCGTCCAGAGGAGGCTCTCGTCACACACATGAGGTGGGAACGGTCTGTGGACCCTAGCAGACGAAAGTGGTACTGCACCATTTTTGCCAAAATGGAAAAACGGTCATATCTGAGCCAAAAATTGGTCTAAAAATATGGGGGCAAATGCATAAACAAGTCTCACCTCTCTATAAGTCGCAGGGCATGCAAATTAGGCAAAAAGGTGCGACTTATAGTCTGGAAAATATGGTAGTTTGTCCATCAGGGTTTGGGGGATCATAGTGTTGAAGCAGATGTGAAGTCCACAAAGAGCAGACGGACGTATGAGTCCTTCTGATCCAGATGTTAGAGCAGTGTGGAACACAGAGGAGATGGCGTGAACGCAGCACGCTCTGACAAACTGTAGTCTGGATTGTTTTTCTGCTGATTCCTCATAGATTCAGCAGCAGAATCCTAAAAGTCACACACACACACACACACACACACACACACACACACACACACACACACCTGTATCTGTTTGGAGGAGAATTGTAGGATTTTATGTGACAGTGTTCTCTTACCCCCAGGGATTATGGGTAATAAGATCCACCTGAGTTACCCCCTCCTTCCCCTGACCCCTGACCGCAACTGTTGTTGTAGTGATGTCAGTGTGTGTGTGTGTGTGTGTGTGTTCTTGTGCAGCTTCCATTTAGCTCAGTGTCCATCTTTCATCACACAATCGAGAAGAAACTCACAAGTGCTTCTATTGTGTTTCACTAAAAGCCTGCTGCGTGTGTGTGTGCGTGCGTGCGTGTGTGTGTGTGCGTGCGTGTGTGTGTGTGCACCTCTTCAGCTCAATAACAGGAAGTTTTCTGTACAATCAACACACACACAAAGAGATGAATGACAGAAAAGAACAGGAAAGGTATTGTTCAGCAGCAGCAGAAAACACCTGAACACAACATGGCAACACACACACTGTAACACACACATACACACACACAAACACACACACAGTGAGGTTTTTTGAAGAGAAATTGCTCGGCGCTGCTCTCATCCATCATTCTCCCTCTGAGTGGATCTCTGTCTGTCACCCACAAATGCACCACTTAGATTGGCTACTGTGTGTGTGTGTGTGTGTGTGTTGTCTCCTTTAGTCTCCATCCTTCTCTCTGTGTGTCTCTTCAATCTTTCAGTTTCAGTTCAGAGACTCACCTGAGGGTCTGTGTGGTTCTGCAGAACCAGGACTGGTTCTTGAGCTGGTTCAGGTCCTGATAGGGGAGGATGTGTCAGATGTTTGGGTTCTGGCTGGACGGGTCCAGCAGTCAGACTTCAGACGAGGACACATCAGGTTCTTGGTTCCACCTGTTCTTCATGACTGGAATCATTTTTCTTTGATGACGATGGAGATGAAGATCTGCTCAGTTTCTGTGTTCACGTTCATTTAAGCTTCATTTCTACAGGTTAGTCTCACTGAGCCTCCAGAACTCATTTACAAGTGAGACCTGATTTTAACAAAGAACACAGCTGAAGAACAGACGACAACAGACGATCATATAAAAAGCAAATAAAATGTAAAATAAATGTAAGAAATGAACTAAACAAAAACAGCTACAATATAAAGTGATGTAAAAAAAAAACAACTAAAAACAGGAACATGTCTGTGTTGGGTTTTGCCATGAACTTAGCAGATCTTTAAAATCCCTTAGAGCAGGGGTGCTCACACTTTTTCAGCATGTGAGCTACTTATAAAACAACCAATTCAAAATGATATACACAATACAAAAATGCAAAACATATAATTATCTTCAAATGTATAAAGGATTCTTTTTATGTACAATGTATGTTGATGTACCTTGCATAACTGAATAAGCCAATATTGCACAACACATATAATAAATCAGGGGTCACCAACGTGGTGCCCGCGGGCACCTGGTCGCCCGCAGGGACCACATGAGGTGCCCGGTGGTGGTGGTGACAGCAATATAGATTTTTTTTGGTTGATTTTTTTAAGATGGTAAAAACTGATCCCCACCCCTTTCTTCATAAGAATCTGGTCTTTTACTTTAATAAATGTTTGAAAAATCATTAGATATTTTTTACTTTATAATGTCATCTCTAAAAGCCCCCTCCAGCAAAT
>JBBPBX010003681.1:62661-81107 GCA_038048925.1 Garcialebias charrua
GATGAGACACAAATGGCAGGAAGCTTCTTGAACGCTAAGCTAATGTCTAGCACACTGGTCCCTCCAAGAGAATGGCTCACTGATGGCTGCTTATGGCCGACGTCTGTCCCCGACTTTGTCTGTTTGTCCTCCAGCAACGGGTAGAAACGTCCTCTGGAAACACAACTTTAACAAAACTGCACAAACTCTGCAGACACACACAAGCACAAGTGAGAATAAACAAACTCAGCTGAATGCCATGCTAACGCTAGGCTGTACAAGCATCTAGAGAGCAGTAACCCGAGCTAAACAAGCTGAAAACACACTTACTGATGAACATGCAGGATTAGCACACACATTTTAATCAGCCTTTATTGGACCACTGCTCTGGTGGCCAACGACACCAGATGTTGATTGGTTCTGTTGGTCCCCGGGCTCCCGTCAGTCACTCTGCAGCAGCCAACCCTGTCCCCCACAGCCCCCTCACGCACGCCATTCTCCCTGTCCTCTCAGAGGACCCAGAGTGCCGTGCAGCGTCCTGATGTGAATGTAAAGGAGCGTTGCACGTCTGCTGAATGTTAACTGGCGCTTTAAGAAGTGGGAAACCAAGACGCTCCAAAACCTCCAGCTGCTGGGTCAGGACTCGCACAAGCTGAATCCAGCAGGGAGGATTTCTGATACAGAGCAACACGAAGTCCAGCAGGAAGGCTCTGAAGTCACTTAAGTTCTGTCAGAAGCCTGCTGGATGCAGAGACATGACTCTGGTCTAGGTTGGGTCAGGGCTGTGGGCTCAGAAGTACGTCTGAATCGAGACAGCAGTCGTTTTAAAGGGTGTGTGACGTGATTTTGGAACTATGCATAAAGTGGCACAACATATATTTGTTGTATCATTCAACTATGTTCGTTTTTTTACAAGCAAAATTATAAATCAATGAAAATTTGTTTGAAAGTGATTTTAAACTTGGCGTCGTGTTTCGTCACGGGAAATCCAGGTACTTACGCATGCGACGTCTGTGACGTAGGGAATAGGCTATATGCCACGGGTAGGTGTGACGTACCTCCGTTAAAATATGGGACACATCCCGCACTTCCGGTTCCAATCCACTGCCGTTGTTGTTAGCATTAGCTCCTAGTAGCAGACCATGACAACGACCCGAAACGGGAAGCGGCTGCGAGCTACTGGCACTACAAGTGAGTTCCGTTGTGTCCGCCCACCGGTGGGTACAGCTGTTCCGAGGGGGGGTTAGGGCGACAATTTATCGCGGCTATCCGTAGGGGGAACGTCGCCATAGATTTATATGGATTTATATGTGTATAGAGTTATTATTGGTGTGTATGCAGATGTTTTATTAATTGTATTTAGTCATTTATGTTTGTGTCATTCCCGCTAACCGGAAGTGCGCAGTCCGGCTCATGAATGCGGAAGTGCCAGAACGGAAGTCCGGGGCATATAGTCTATTGAATTCAGTCTGCGGGTTGCTATCAGCACGCAGTGTTATTGTGTTCAAGATCGCCTATTTCTTTTTGTATAACTTGAAAAATGCCGGTACGTTGTGTCGCATTTGGGTGTTCTAATATCATCAGTGAACAAGTGAGCCTTTTCACTTTCCCAAAAGATGAAATACTTTGTCAAGAATGGACAAAACAAAGCTCCCCCCTCGCTTCTGAACGGTAAGGCTCAAATAAATACGGCTGCAGACCTACATTAGAACCAGCTGTTTCTTGTTCATCACTCGAACTAACTTCGGCTTCCCAAACTGAAGACAAATCGCTCAAATCTTCACTTAAATTGCTTAATTCCTCGGTTTATATATTCACTGCTATTGTTATTTACAAGGTGCGTTCTAGCCATTGCGTCATAAAAATGCGTCGGCGTTTGACCCCTCCTTTCTCCACCCGAAAACTGCGACGCACTGCAGAGAACAATTTTATTAAAAAATACTTTTATATATTAATTATTCAAAGCATCTGTGTACAAAAAAATCAAAGCTGAGTAGCTCCTCTTTCTAAATACTTCTATGTTTTAGCATCATGTCACAATAACTTTAAGGAGATAATAATAATAATAATAATAAATTCAATTTATACCGCACTTTTCATTAATAAAAATCTCAAAGTGCTAGAGATGTTTAGCAGATACGTTTGGATTTCTGTGAAGTGAAACTTTAAATCAGGGCTCAGTGAAACGTCTGCATCACAAACATGAGATGTCAGAAAATCACACTTTTAACGTCATGTGTTTATGGCCTCGTGCACAGCCTCTCTCTCTACTGAATGAGTGATTACTAAAATGATTGATTACTAATGTCTGATCAACGTTTGGCTGATTAACGACCTTCTTTTTCCAGGTATTTTTATTAAACTAAACGACTTCCTGTTTACCTGAGTGCTGCTCGGCTCTCCTGTCAGAAACTTGCTGAAGCTTCAAACGTGAAGAAAAGTTTCCATCCTGTTGTGTTTCATCAAATCTTTGCGGAGCAGCTGTTTTCATTTCATTTACACTTCTGTAAAGATTGATTGAACTTCATAAAGTTCAGTTAGAAGCTGTCCGGTTCTGGACGGGTCAACCTGAACACAGCTGCTTTGGAATGAGTCCTCCTGTAATCTGAAGGTGGAAGTGTCAGTGGAAGCTCATGATGAGCAGCTTCAGGAGAGCACACTAATATTTCTGCTTCAGAACCAACCTCTGCTTCAGCCTGTCTGTCTCTCTGCTGTCTGTCTGCCCTTCCCTGTGCATGCCACCCTGGACGAACAGCGGCCATAATCGTCACCCAGCTCACGACGCCGTATATTCGCATCGCCCCGGCAGCTGGCGACAAGCAGCTAACAGGTCAGGGGGAACACACACACACACACACATACACACCTGAAAATCAGTGCACGGGCTTTATTTACAAGATAGCGGTTGTAATTTTTTCACAGCGTGAGAAAGCATCATGTTTGCTCCAGGAAGCAGTAGCCTGGTTAAAACCAGACCCTTGTCCTTCACTTTGCTTCGTACTAGGGTCTGGACTTTCTGTTATAGAGAACCGATTCTTGCTGGAGGCGTGGCCTCTGCTGAGGAACAAAACCATTGGATCTTAGAAAAATTTTGAACAGGGAAAGCATTCTGCTCCCTCCCCCTCAGAGCCATATATGGCTCTGTTTCCTGCTCTGGTGAACTTGAGATCAGCTCCGCCTCCTGCTGCGCCTCCTCCACACGCCTCTCGCTGCCGCTGCATATTCTGTGTTTATATGTTAATAAAACGTTCTAAAAAATAAAATAAAACCATGGAGAGCTGGTCCAGCACACCAGAAGACCAGAAAATCTGCAGGGACTCGGGCAGCAACGTAAAACCCGAGTTTAATTCTCTCGTGACAACCTCAGTCATTTCCTCATCATTGCACTCAGCGGAGGGAGAGGAGGAGGGAGCGATCACTTGACTTTTGGCAAAAAAACAAAAGAAAACTCCAGATAAGGGATTAAAAAGGGGAATTTAATACATTTGTGTCACATATAAAACAGTCCTGCATCGCTTTGCATCGCTTTGAATGAGAACATGCGGATGCTCGCTGGCTGCACGCTGGAACAGGTGGCGTGGGTTAGGGGCCAAAAACTCCGCCTTCTTTTCTCTGATTGGTTTGGCCAAAAATCAGCCGGAGAAATCCTTCTCTATGGGAGAAGTCCCAGACGGAGCAGTGAAGGGAAAATAGAATTGAGCGGAGCTGCGTAGGAAGGCGAGGGCCAGGCTAAGGAAGCAGCAGATCCTTTAGTTTTTTAAACGAGCTGGACTGTCCTGACTGATGTTAGAAGAAGCAGGTTCACAGGGAGCTCCGTCAGCAGAGACATCCGCCAGTGGTTAATTCTGGAGCTCCATGATGTCTTGTCTCATGTTGACTGTCAGTGTTGTCATGTTGTTATCGGTTAGTGACTAACACTTCTTGACTAGTTACTATATCAGTCCGAGGTTAGTTACTACGACTTGTTGACTAGTTACTATATCAGTCTGAGGTTAGTTACTACGACTTGTTGACTAGTTACTATATCAGTCTGAGGTTAGTGACTAACACTTGTTGACTAGTGACTATATCAGTCTGAGGTTAGTGACTAACACTTGTTGACTAGTTACTATTTCAGTCTGAGGTTAGTTACTAACACTTGTTGACTAGTTACTATATCAGTCTGAGGTTAGTGACTAACACTTGTTGACTAGTGACTATATCAGTCTGAGGTTAGTGACTAACACTTGTTGACTAGTTACTATATCAGTCTGAGGTTAGTTACTACCACTTGTTGACTAGTTACTATATCAGTCTGAGGTTAGTTACTACCATTGTTGACTAGTTACTATATCAGTCTGAGGTTAGTGACTAACACTTGTTGACTAGTTACTATATCAGTCTGAGGTTAGTTACTACCAATTGTTGACTAGTTACTATATCAGTCTGAGGTTAGTCACTACCACTTGTTGACTAGTTACTATGTCAGTCTGAGGTTAGTTACTACCACTTGTTGACTAGTTACTATATCAGTCTGAGGTTAGTTACTACCACTTGTTGACTAGTTACTATATCAGTCTGAGGTTAGTTACTACCACTTGTTGACTAGTTACTATATCAGTCTAAGGTTAGTGACTAACACTTGTTGACTAGTGACTATATCAGTCTGAGGTTAGTGACTAACACTTGTTGACTAGTGACTATATCAGTCTGAGGTTAGTGACTAACACTTGTTGACTAGTGACTATATCAGTCTGAGGTTAGTGACTAACACTTGTTGACTAGTTACTATATCAGTCTGAGGTTAGTGACTAACACTTGTTGACTAGTGACTATATCAGTCTGAGGTTAGTTACTACCACTTGTTGACTAGTTACTATATCAGTCTGAGGTAAGTGACTAACACTTGTTGACTAGTGACTATATCAGTCTGAGGTTAGTGACTAACACTTGTTGACTAGTTACTATATCAGTCTGAGGTTAGTTACTACCAATTGTTGACTAGTTACTATATCAGTCTGGACTTGGGACCCGGAGGACCCTGGTTCGGACCCCAGTCACGGCATAGTTTTGTGGTGTGTTTGAGCAGCACATCTAATCACTCTGCTCCCCGGCGCGCTTTCTATAGCTGCCCGCTGCCACCTGGTGGTGATTGGGTTAAATGCAGAGTCAAATTTCGTCTTGTGTGGAAACATGCATAGATGACAAAAATATGACATTATTATTATTATTATTAGTTACTACCATTGTTGACTAGTTACTATATCAGTCTGAGGTTAGTTACTACCAATTGTTGACTAGTTACTATATCAGTCTGAGGTTAGTTTCTACCAATTGTTGACTAGTTACTATATCAGTCTGAGGTTAGTTACTACCAATTGTTGACTAGTTACTATATCAGTCTGAGGTTAGTTACTACCAATTGTTGACTAGTTACTATATCAGTCTGAGGTTAGTTACTACCAATTGTTGACTAGTTACTATATCAGTCTGGACTTGGGACCCGGAGGACCCTGGTTCGGACCCCAGTCACGGCATAGTTTTGTGGTGTGTTTGAGCAGCACATCTAATCACACTGCTCCCCGGCGCGCTTTCTATAGCTGCCCGTTGCCACCTGGTGGTGATTGGGTTAAATGCAGAGTCAAATTTCGTCTTGTGTGGAAACATGCATAGATGACAAAAATATGACATTATTATTATTATTATTATTATTAGTTACTACCATTGTTGACTAGTTACTATATCCGTCTGAGGTTAGTGACTAACACGTGTTGACTAGTTACTATATCAGTCTGAGGTTAGTTACTAACACTTGTTGACTAGTTACTATATCAGTCTGAGGTTAGTGACTAACTTGTTGACTAGTTACTATATAAGTCTGAGGTTAGTTACTACCACTTGTTGACTAGTTACTATATCAGTCTGAGGTTAATGACTAACAGTTGTTGACTAGTTACTATATCAGTCTGAGGTTAGTGACTAACAGTTGTTGACAAGTGACTATATCGGTCTGAGGTTAGTGACTAACACTTGTTGACTAGTTACTATTTCAGTCTGAGGTTAGTTACTACCACTTGTTGACTAGTTACTATATCAGTCTGAGGTTAGTGACTAACACATGTTGACTAGTTACTATATCAGTCACAGGTTAGTTACTAACACATGTTGACTAGTTACCATATCAGTCTGAGGGTTGTTGACTATTTATTATATCAGTCATCTGTTAGTTACTACCACATGTTAACTACTGTATTTTCTGGTGTATAGGTCGCACCTGTGTATAGGATCGCATTGTCCAATTATCACCAATAGATTCTAAAAATCCCTAGATAGGTCGCACTAGTGTATAGGTCACACCTGCGTTTAGCTCTGCTGCAAATGTCTGCCACAGGAGCGCACAGCAAGGCTTTTAAGAAGATTAACACTTAAAAACAATTATTTGTTTGATAAAAATTATAGCAAATATATGTCTGAGCTGAACTTTTCCTTAATAAATGAACGTAATTGTGAAATGAGCTGGATTTAAAAATTTGTTTCACCGAAAGTGATAACAAGCCATATATAGGTCGCACCTGAGTATAGGTCGCAGGCCTTGAAAAAACATAAAAAGGTGCGATCTATACACCGGAAAATACGGTAGCCCACCATGTGTTGTTGTGTCCCTGGGCAAGACACTTAACCCTGAGTTGCTCCCAGTAGGTCTGGATGGCACCTTGCAAGGCAGGCTACCACTACCGGTGTATGAATGTGTGAATGAATGGGTGGATGGCTGGTATTGTAAAGCGCTTTGGGGCTCCTCACAGGGGGCTGGAAAGCGCTATATAAATAAGCTCCATTTACCATTAGTCTCAGGTTAGTTACTAACACATGTTAACTACTGTAGTTACTATAACAGTGAGAGGTTAGTTAGTGGCATGATGTGTGTTAGTAACTAACCTCAGACTGATATAGTAACTATTTAAAAGTGTTAGTAACTAACCTCAGATGTCAAAGTTCTGATGGCAGAGGATCCTACACACAAACTCAGAAGGGTTTTTAAAATGTTTATTGAGTAAATAAACAGCTTCTGGTGTCTCAGGTCCAGGGGCAGGAAATGTATCTAAAATGATACAGAGGGGAAAGGTTAGTATTTGGCAGAATACTGTAACAAGTAGTTATCTGAATACTGTACAGACGGTTTGGTGAAACACTAACCTTTCTAGTTGTAACGGGGCGCTCCAGAAGAGATACAGAGCTGCAGAGACCAAGGGAAGTCCAGAGGCGTAGTCGAGGATGAGCAGGGTTCATACACGGTGTCCGAAGAGGAGGCAGTACCGATAGGGAGAGGCAAAGGCGAAATCCAAAAACAGGCGTAGGTCGTCAACAAGGTCAGAAGGCTGAGGCGCTAAAGGAACAGGCAAAAAGCGTGGTCGAGGGAAACAGGCGTGGATCAAGATTAAAGTCAAAGTCAAGTCAAAAGTCAAAGTCAACTTTATTGTCAGAACTGCAATATGTACAGGACATACACAGGATTGAAATTGTGTTTCTCTCAGTCCCTCGGTGCAACAGTAACCATTTAAACACTAAAACACTAAAACATTTAATAAACATAAGCATAAAATAGTAAAAGTGTAACACTGTCCTGAGTTTTTGGATAGTAGTATAAAAGTATGAAAATTTACACCAACACTAAACACTGAACATTTAATGAACATAAGCATAAAATGAAATAATAAAAGTGTAATACTGTCTGAGTTTTTGCATAGTAGTATAAAAAAAATGTAAAAAGTACAGGTAGTCCCCGATTTACGAGCGAGATCCGTTACAACGAGGCGCTCGTAAACCGGAAATCTCGTAATTTGGAACGGTTGCCATGTCTCTCGTAAGTCCGGAATTTCGCTCGTAAATTGGAACGGTTTCGCTAGCGCGACTACAAACACTCGTTTTTCATCAAAAAACTGCTTATGAGTGCATAAAAATGATCGGAAACGTGTGTCCATATGTTTAGCTAACTAACTGTGGTGAAAAAACACATGAAAACTCAGTATTTTTTGCGTTTTTTCCAAAAATTCGCCAGCTCGTAAGTCTGGAACCTCGTAGATCAGAGCGCTCGTAATTCGGGGACTACCTGTATGTCTATAAAATAAACTGAAGGTTCTAGCATTGACATTTGCAAAGAGTGGCAAAGCAGCATATGAGTTAATGTACACAGTATATGTATGAGGTAGTTGATGTTGGTATAGAGGCAAAGTGGCATATGCAGTAAGGCACATTGGGCATCCTTAAATAAGGCTGGTCAGAGAATACTGTATATGTATCAGCAGTAGTGTAGATATAAAAGTAGTGTAAATGTAAACAGTAGTAATAAATGTAAACAGTAGTAATAAATGTAAACAGTATTAATAAATGTAAACAGTGAATGTAAACAGTAGTATGACTATAGGCAGTGATGTAATACAAACATTAGTGCAAATATGAGAAGTAGTGCAAACTGAATGAGCACATGACCGAGAGTTTAGTGAATAACCCGTTTGATGACACAGAGTCCAGTGTTAAAATCTTTGTGTTGTGTGGTAATGTGTGAGAAAGTTTTTTGTGTTAAGGCAGTTCAAATGGGAGGGGAGGCAGAGCAGGCAGAGTGTTTAGCATCCTGACTGCCTGATGAACAGAGCTGTCTCTCAGTCTGCTGGTTCGAGCCTGGAGACTCCTCAGTCTCCTCCCTGATGGCAGCAGTCTGAAGCAGCTGTGTAGTGGGTGTGTGGGATCACCTGCCATGCAGAGGGCTTTCCGAGTGAGGCGGTTGCTGTGTAAGTCCTGCAGTGAGGGGAAGGAGGTGCCGACAATCTTCTCAGCTGCTCTCACGATGCGCTGGAGGCTCTTGCGGCAGGATGCAGTACATGCACCAAACCACACCGTGATGCAGCTGGTCAGGACACTTTCTATGGCACCCCTGTAGAAGGTGCACATGATGGGGGTTGAAGCTCCAGCCAAGTCAAGTCAAAGTCAACTTTATTGTCAAAACTGCAATATGTACAGGACATACACAGGATTGAAATTGCATTTCTCTCAGTCCCTCGGTGCAACAGTAACCATTTAAACACTAAAACATTTAATAAACATAAGCATAAAATGAAATAATAAAAGTGTAATACTGTCCTGAGTTTTTGCATAGTAGTATAAAAGTATAAAAGTATGAAAAGTTACACCAACACTAAACACTAAACATTTAATAAACATAAGCATAAAATGAAATAATAAAAGTGTAATACTGTCCTGAGTTTTTGCATAGTAGTATAAAAGTATAAAAAGTATATCTATAAAATAAAATGAAGGTTCTGGCATTGACATTTGTAAAAGAGTGACAAAGCAGCATATGAAGTTAATGTACACAGTATATGTATGAGGTAGTTGATATTGGTATAGAGGTAAAGTGGCATATGCAATAAGGCTAGTAAAAAGAATATATATATCAGAACAGTAGTGTAGATATAAAAAGTAGTGTAAATGTAAACTGTAGTAATAAATGTAAACAGTAGTAATAAATGTAAACAGTAGTAATAATGTAAACAGTAAATGTAAACAGTAGTATGACTATAGGCAGTAATGTAATACAAACATTAGTGCAAATATGAGAAGTAGTGCAAACTGAATGAGCACATGACCGTGTGTTGAGCTGTGAACAAGGAGAGTACAGTACTGGATAACTGGGGCTGGAAGCAATCAGTTGATCTGCCAATGTGGTGGAGAAAGCAGGAAGTACATATACACCCAGAAACAGGTGGAAACCATCAGCAGCAGTCAGAGAGAGAGAGGTGTGGCATGTAAAGAGGCTGGCAGAAGCAGCAGAGGAAAAACCCCAAGAGAGCAGAGAAGAAAAGTCAAACAGTGAACAGAGTGTAAGCTGTGACATCAGACCGATACAGTAACTAGTTACCATGTGTTTGTAACTAACGTTTGACTGATAAAGTAACTTGTTAACAAGTGACATTACAGCGATTTTCAGTTTGATTTCGTGATTTTTCACAGTGATTATTCTGGTTATTTATTCATGCGTCTAACAGCCTCAGGGTAGAAGCTGTTCCTCAGTCTAGTGGTTCTACATTTAATGCTCCTCAACCTCCTTCCTGAGGGGAGTGGGGCAAAAAGTGTGTGTGCTGGGTGAGTGTGGTCCTTCATGATGCAGGTGGCTCTCTTCCTGCATCTGGAGGTGTAGATGTCTGTGATGGTGGGGAGACTGACTCCAACATCTTCTGTGCAGCCTTCACCACTCTCTGCAGAGCTTTTCTTTCTGCAGCTGTGCAGCCTCCATGCCACACGTTGATGCTGGAGCACAGGATGCTCTCCACTGCACACCTGTAGAAGGAGGTGAGGACTGAGCTTCTCAGACCAGCTCGTCTCAGCCGTCTGAGGAAGTAGAGTCTCTGATGACCTTTCTTGATCAGGCTGGTGGTGTTGTTGCTCCAGCTGAGGTTATCATTCATGTGTACACCCAAGTACTTTTAGCTGGAGACCACTTCCACCACAGATCCACTTATGTTCAGTGGGGTGAAGGTGTGTTTATTCCTTCTGAAGTCCACAATCATCTCCTTTGTCTTCTTCACATTCATGTGAATTGCACCAGCTCTCCAGGTGTTCCACCTCCTGCCTGTAGCTGGACTCATCATTATTTGTGATGCATCCCACCACAGCTGTATCATCTGCAAACTTTACAATGTGACAGCCTGGATGGTTCTTCAGTGAATAATCGACTAGTTTTTTCTGCTGTCATTTTCAATGTAAACTTCTGATATTCAGGAACTCGTTTGCGTTGTTGCATCGTCCACCATGGTTCATGACAAGAAACAGGTCTGCTTTGACAGCACAATTCTAATGTTCACATTTCACTCTAAGCCCTAACAAACAGTGTGTGCGTGTGTGTCCACGCCAGCTGTGCAGGTAGAAACACACTCCGATCCTCAGCTCACACAAATTACATTTAAATATTTACAAGCCTGAAGGTAGAAAGTTTCCACAGAGTTTGTACATAACACACACACACACATGGACACACAACCTGCTGTTTGCATTGTATGCACACTGTACCGCACACAGCCTCACAACAATCCACACACATGCCTCCCACTCAGCATGACTGGCTGAAGCCCTGAAGCACAAAACTGCTTCACTTTTACATGAAAACTGCTTCTCGGTGGCCTGCTGTGACACACACACACACACACACACACACACACACATTCTTGTACTCCCCACATAGTGAGGACCAAGTAAAAACACCAGCAGAGTGAGGACCACTAGTTCTGAATGACTTAGAAAGAGTGTGAGAGCAATTTTGGACACTAGATGTCACCCACCCACTAAACACTCCCTCAGACATTGCAGAACAGCAACATTTTGAAAAAAGATTTTGACCATCAAATTGAGGACCGATAGGTGTGTGAAAAAAGGTATTTAACCAGCCAAGTGGGGACCGTTTAGTGTGTGAATGCCTATTATGCTCTAACCTTCTGTTCTACTACTTTAAAGATCAGTTTTAGTTTTGTTAGGTTTGGTTTATTTTCACATTAGCTATTTTAACATGTTTTCTGCATTTTTTTAACCAATTGTTAACCAATTTAACATTTGTTAAACTATTTTTGGTTGCTTACATCTCTTTTAAAACCTATGGAACACTTTAAAGGGTCATTTAGCCTTTTGTAGTTTCTGTTTTTGGCCAGTTAAACTATTTGTTTAAGCATTTTAAACTTATGTACACCATTTTAAACATGTACTTTCTTTGAGTGAGTTATAATTACTTCGTTTGTTTAGCTATTTTAAATGTTTTCTTTATTTTTCAAGTAACTGGTAACCAATTTAACGTTTGTTAAACAAATTTTAGCTTCCCTACAGCACTCCTTTAGATTATTTTTTAACAATATAAAGGGCCATTTCATCTTTTAAAGCTTCAGGTTAGCTTTTTTTTGGCTTGTTCAACCATTTATTTTTTCTCAAATATATACAGATCAATTACACCGCCTGGATAGAGTGAATATAATTGTAATTGGATGAGAAGCATAAATATATATCATTCTACCTTTCTATTGGTTTGTAAGATCCATCACACCTGAACATGACAAAAATCACATCACACTAGAGGAGGACATGTCGAATGTACGTAGTCTAGTATGAAGATGAGCGTGGCAGAGATATACCAGTATATATAGCAGAAACAGGTAGATCAGTGCATAAACATTAACATTTTAATATAACATTATAGTCATTGTGGACTTTAGAAAAGTGTTTTTGGAAGAAGTCCCCTCCCAAATTTTATTTTGGAAATTGTAATAGCTCACTTTTACTCAATATTTTACTTTTAATACTTAAGTATATCTTATATGAGAAATTTACTTTTGATACTTAAGTACAGTAAATGTACGGTACTTAGAGTAATACTCTTAAAGTAAAATTTACTTTGGTAAAAGTTAGATAGTTGAACTTTTACACAAGTAACACTTTGAGATACTTTATACAACACTGACTATAAGTGAAGCTCACTTTTCACAATTTAAAATGAATCTCACATAACACTATACTTTAAAAATTAAAGGTAGCTTGAGTTCATGTTTTTCATTACACCTGATGATAAAACATTTTCTACTAAGAGTAGATTAGATTGCACTTTGAACAGATTTTTTATTTAGACACAGGCATTAAATCTTTCTGTAAACAGTGAATAACATCAACAGAGCCTTTGCACATATCTGTATAATGAAATAATTCTAAATTGAAAATAAAAACTGGAATGTGTCAGTGAAAAAAGAGGCCTTTTTAAAAATAAAAATATAAGATTTGCCACTGATAAAAATGGGCCTCTTCATTAAAAAGTAAAATTGTCCCAGTGACAAATAGGGCTCGTCCCTAAATAAAGAGAACTGTCCATACCCTTACCAAAAAGAAGTATACTTTAAGTATATGTTGTTAAGTATACTTAAGTATATAAAGTATATGTCTCTAAGTGTACTTTTAAGTATACTCACAGTTTACTTACAATATACTTTTTTGGGACTAAATTGGCCCATTTTAGTATACTTAAAGTATACTAGTAGTACACTTTTTATTAGACTTCCAATGTACTTATAGTGTACTTCAAGTTCATATTTTAGTTTATTGAAGTATACTTAAAGTATACTAGTAGTACACTTTTTATTAGACTTCCAATGTACTTATAGTGTACTTCAAGTTCATATTTTAGTTTATTGAAGTATACTTAAAGTATACTAGTAGTACACTTTTAATTAGACTTCCAATGTACTTATAGTGTACTTCAAGTTCATATTTTAGTTTATTGAAGTATACTTAAAGTATACAACTAGTACACTTTTTCATATGCTCCCAATGCACTTGCTATTTACTTCTAGTTTACAGTTTATTTTATCATTTAAGTTAAATTTTTGAATTTCTAAAACTAATACCGTGTTGTCATTGTAATTGTTAGGTTACACTTGTAAGTTTGCTTAACAATACTTGCACAATACTATTTATATGCTAAAAATTATTTTTTAAAGTATTCTGAAAGATATGTTTACAAAGTCATAAAACAAGGTCTTGAGAACTTCAATATTTTTATATAAAATTAAGGTGCAGCTCAAAAACCGTTTACAAAACATCCATCCATCCATCCATCCATCCATTTTCTTCCGCTTATCCGGGGTCGGGTCGCGGGGGTAGCAGCCTAAGTAGGGAGGCCCAGACTTCCCTCTCCCCAGCCACTTGGAGCAGCTCCTCTGGGGGAATCCCAAGGCGTTCCCAGGCCAGCCGAGAAACATAGTCCCTCCAGCGTATCCTGGGTCTTCCTCTGGGTCTCCTCCCGGTGGGACATGCCCGGAACACCTCACCAGGGAGGCGTCCAGGAGGCATCCTAACCAGATGCCCGAGCCACCTCAACTGGCTCCTCTCGATGTGGAGAAGCAGCGGCTCTACTCCGAGTCCCTCCCGGATGACTGAGCTTCTCACCCTATCTCTAAGGGAGAGTCCAGCCACCCTGCGGAGAAAACTCATTTCAGCCGCTTGTATCCGAGATCTTGTTCTTTCGGTCATAACCCAAAGCTCATGACCATAGATGAGGGTGGGAACGTAGATCGATCGGTAAATTGAGAGCTTTGCCTTTTGACTCAGCTCTCTCTTCACCACGACAGACCGGTACAGCGCCCGCTTCACTGCGGACGCTGCACCTATCCGCCTATCGATCTCACGCTCCAGTTTTCCCTCATTCGTGAACAAGATCCCGAGATACTTAAACTCCTCCACTTGGGTAAGGACCTCCTCCCCGACCCGGAGAGGGCACGCTACCCTTTTCCGGCTCAAGACCATGGCCTCGGATTTGGAGGAACTGATCCTCATCCCGGCCGCATCACATTCAGCTGCAAACCGCTCCAGCGAAAGCTGTAGATCACGAGCTGATGAAGCCAATAGGACCACATCATCTGCAAAAAACAGAGAAGCGATTCTAAGGCCACCAAAACGGATCCTCTCAACACCTTGGCTGCGCCTAGAAATTCTGTCCATAAAAGTTATAAACAGAATCGGTGACAAAGGGCAACCTTGGCGGAGTCCAACTCTCACCGGAAACGAGCCTGACTTACTGCCGGCAATGCGGACCAAGCTCTGACACCGGTCGTACAGGGACCTAACAGCCCATATCAATGGGCCTGGTACCCCATACTCCCGGAGTACCCGCCACAGAACCCCCCGAGGGACGCGGTCGAATGCCTTTTCCAAGTCTACAAAGCACATGTAAACTGGTTGGGCAAACTCCCACGCACCCTCCAGGACCCTGTTGAGGGTGTAGAGCTGGTCTAGTGTTCCACGACCAGGACGAAAACCACACTGCTCCTCCTGAATCCGAGGTTCGACTATCCGACGGACCCTCCTCTCCAGAACCCCTGAATAGACCTTACCAGGGAGGCTTAAGAGTGTGATCCCTCTATAGTTGGAACACACCCTACGGTCCCCCTTTTTGAATAGGGGAACCACCACCCCAGTCTGCCAATCCAAGGGAACTGCCCCCGATGTCCACGCGATATTGCAGAGTCGCGTAAGCCAACACAACCCCACAACATCCAGAGCCCTAAGGAACTCAGGACGAATCTCATCCACCCCCGGAGCCTTGCCACCGCGGAGCTTTTTAACCACCTCGGCGACCTCCGCACCAGAGATTGGAGAGCCCGATCCAAAGTCCCCAGGCTCCGCTTCCTCAGTGGAAGACGTGCCAGTAGGATTGAGGAGGTCTTCGAAGTATTCCGCCCACCGACTCACAACATCCCGAGTTGAGGTCAACAGCACGCCATCCCCACCATAAATGGTGTTGGTCGCGTACCGCTTTCCCCCCCTGAGACGCCGGATGGTGGACCAGAATCGCCTCGAAGCCGTACGGAAGTCATTCTCCATGGCCTCTCCGAACTCCTCCCACGCCCGAGTTTTTGCCTCAGCAACCACCCGAGCCGCATGCCGCTTGGACTGCCGGTACCTATCTGCTGCTTCCGGGGTCCCACAGGCCAAAAAGGCCCAATAGGACTCCTTCTTCAGCTTGACAGCATCCCTCACCGCCGGTGTCCACCACCGGGTTCGAGGGTTGCCACCACGACAGGCACCAACAACCTTGCGGCCACAACTCCGATAAGCTGCCTCGACAATAGAGGCGCGAAACATGGCCCACTCGGGCTCAATGTCCCCCGCCTCCCTCGGAACGTGTTCAAAGCTCTCCCGGAGGTGGGAGTTAAAGCTCCGTCTTACGGGAGACTCTGCCAGACGTTCCCAGCAGACCCTCACAATACGTTTGGGTCTGCCAGGTCTGACCGGCATCCTCCCCCACCATCGGAGCCAACTCACCACCAGGTAGTGGTCAGTTGACAGCTCCGCCCCTCTCTTCACCCGAGTGTCCAGGACATGCGGCCGCAGATCAGATGAGACGACAACAAAGTCGATCATTGAACTACGACCTAGGGTGTCCTGGTGCCAAGAGCACATATGGACACCCTTATGCCTGAACATGGTGTTCGTTATGGACAATCCATGACGAGCACAGAAGTCCAACAACAGAACACCACTCGGGTTCAGATCAGGGGGGCCGTTCCTCCCAACCACACCCCTCCAGGTCTCACTGTCATTGCCCACGTGAGCGTTGAAGTCCCCCAGCAGAACAAGGGAGTCCCCAGGAGGCGCACCCTCCAATACCCCCTCCAAGGACTCCAAAAAGGGTGGGTAATCTGCGCTGCCGTTCGGCGCATAGGCACAAACAACAGTCAGAGCCCGTCCCCCCACACGTAGGCGAAGGGAGGCTACCCTCTCGTTCACCGGGGTGAACCCCAACGTACAGGCACCAAGATGGGGGGCAACAAGTATGCCCACTCCTGCTCGGCGCCTCTCACCAGGGGCAACTCCAGAGTGGAAGAGTGTCCAACCCCTCTCAAGGAAACTGGTTCCAGAGCCAGAGCCATGCGTTGAGGTGAGTCCGACTATTTCTAGCCGGAACCTCTCAACCTCACACACTAGCTCAGGCTCCTTCCCCACCAGAGAGGTGACATTCCATGTCCCAATGGCCAGCTTCTGTAGCCGAGGATCAGACCGCCAGGGTCCCCGCCCTCGGCCACCACCCATTCCACAATGCACCCGACCCCTTTGGCCCCTCCCACAGGTGGTGAGCCTATGGGAAGGGGGACCCACGTCTCCTCTTCGGGCTGTGCCCGGCCGAGCTCCATGGGTGAAAGCCCGGCCACCAGGCGCTCGCCAACGTGCCCCTCCTCCGGGCCTGGCTCCAGAGTGGGGCCCCGGTGACCCGCGTCCGGGCGAGGGAACATTGTTTCCATTTATATTATTCATCATAAGGGGTCTTGTGGGCTGCGCTTTGTCTCGTCCCTCACCTAGGACCTGTCTGCCTTGGGTGACCCTACTAGGGGCATAAAGCCCCTGACAGCATAGCTCCTAGGATCATTGGGACACTCAAACCCCTCCACCACGGTAAGGTGGCAGCCCAGGGAAGGGCTGTTTACAAAACAGCAGCATTTAAAATGAATCCCTTCCAAGTTTTCCATCCATCCATCCATCCATCCATCTTCTTCCGCTTATCCGGGGTCGGGTCGCGGGGGTAGCAGCCTAAGTAGGGAGGCCCAGACTTCCCTCTCCCCAGCCACTTGGAGCAGCTCCTCCGGGGGAATCCCAAGGCGTTCCCAGGCCAGCCGAGAAACATAGTCCCTCCAGCGCGTCCTGGGTCTTCCTCTGGGTCTCCTCCCGGTGGGACATGCCCGGAACACCTCACCAGGGAGGCGTCCAGGAGGCATCCTAACCAGATGCCCGAGCCACCTCAACTGGCTCCTCTCGATGTGGAGAAGCAGCGGCTCTACTCCGAGTCCCTCCCGGATGACTGAGCTTCTCACCCTATCTCTAAGGGAGAGTCCAGCCACCCTGCGGAGAAAACTCATTTCAGCCGCTTGTATCCGAGATCTTGTTCTTTCGGTCATAACCCAAAGCTCATGACCATAGATGAGGGTGGGAACGTAGATCGATCGGTAAATTGAGAGCTTTGCCTTTTGACTCAGCTCTCTCTTCACCACGACAGACCGGTACAGCGCCCGCTTCACTGCGGACGCTGCACCTATCCGCCTATCGATCTCACGCTCCAGTTTTCCCTCATTCGTGAACAAGATCCCGAGATACTTAAACTCCTCCACTTGGGGCAGGACCTCCTCCCCGACCCGGAGAGGGCATGCTACCCTTTTCCGGCTCAAGACCATGGCCTCGGATTTGGAGGAACTGATCCTCATCCCGGCCGCATCACACTCGGCTGCAAACCGCTCCAGTGAAAGTTGTAAATCACGAACTGATGAAGCCAGTAGGACCACATCATCTGCAAAAAACAGAGAAGCGATTCTAAGGCCACCAAAACGGATCCTCTCAACACCTTGGCTGCGCCTAGAAATTCTGTCCATAAAAGTTATGAACAGAATCGGTGACAAAGGGCAACCTTGGCGGAGTCCAACTCTCACCGGAAACGAGCCTGACTTACTGCCGGCAATGCGGACCAAGCTCTGACACCGGTCGTACAGGGACCTAACAGCCCTTCCAAGTTTTAAAAATTGAAAAGGAAAAGGTGCACATTTGCATTTCAAGGTGTAAACATAAAGTCCAGGGGCCTCATGTATCAACGGTGCGTACGCACAAATACCTTGCGTACGCCATTTTCCACGCAAAACTCTGTATGTATCAAAACAGAATTGAACGTGGAAATGTACGCAGCCCCACGGCAACTCCAAGGCTGGCGTACGCACGTTTCTGTGGTTTTGGTTCCATTGGCGACACTTACAGGTGATTCTGAGAAACTGTTCATGGTGTGAAAATAATTATTATTCCCACCAAACACACATGATTAACAATTATTACATCAACATGGACGCAATTAGATGAGTGGATACAAAAGCATGCGCAAAATAGTGGCAACAATATTGACAACAATGGTCTTATGAGTTCTCAAGGTTGTT
>JBBPBX010003682.1:0-12101 GCA_038048925.1 Garcialebias charrua
ATTACTTTGAGGAGCTAATGAATGAAGAGAATGAAAGAGAAAGAAGAGTGGAGGTCATAGAAACTGTGGACCAGGAAGTGGGAAAGATTAGTGAGGGTGAAGTCCGGAAAGCTCTGAAAAGAATGAAGAAGGGGAAGGCAGTAGGACCTGATGACATACCAGTGGAGGTTTGGAAATGTCTTGGAGAGATGGCAGTGAGGTTTTTGACTCAAATATTTAATGGAATATTTGAGGGTGAGAAAATGCCTGAAGAATGGAGAAGAAGTGTGCTGGTTCCCATTTTTAAGAACAAGGGTGATGTACAGAGTTGTAGCAACTACAGGGGAATTAAGTTGATGAGCCACACGATGAAGATCTGGGAGAGAGTTGTGGAAGCAAGACTTAGACAAGAGGTGACTATCTGTGAGCAGCAGTACGGTTTCATGCCAAGAAAGAGCACCACATATGCCATCTTTGCTTTTAGGATGTTGATAGAGAAGTACAGAGAGGTTCAGAAAGAACTTTATTGTGTGTTTGTGGATTTAGAAAAAGCATATGACAGGGTGCCAAGAGAAGAGGTGTGGTATTGCATGAGGAAATCTGGAGTGTCAGAAAAGTATGTTAGACTGGTACAGGACATGTATGAAGACAGCAGGACAGTGGTGAGATGTGCTGTAGGAGTGACAGATAGCTTCACGGTGGAGGTGGGATTGCATCAAGGATCGGCTCTGGGCCCTTCTTGTTTGCTCCGGTGATGGACCGACTAACAGATTAGGTCAGGCAGGAATCCCCATGGACTATGATGTTTGCAGATGACATTGGGATCTGTGGCGAGAACAGGGAACATATGGAAGAGAACTTGGAGAGGTGGAGGTATGCACTTGAAATAAGAGGAATGAAAGTCAGCCATAGTAAGACAGAGTACAGGAACCCCTCGAGTTACGTCAGGGATAGGGACCTACGTGTGTGACTTAGGTCGATTTTGTCGTACCTCGCGGACCAAAAACACATGCCTATCGTAGGTCCGCGTTTCTGACATAGGTCGCGGTTATACCGCTAACGGAGCGCCGCACACATATTTAATGGCATGAGACTGAACAAGCAGACATACTAAGGCCATAAACACGCACAGAACTGCACAATAAATAAAAAATATAATGTCTTACTTTGAGCCGGTGGCCCCGACTGCCAGGCGGACATTTGCGGCGAGCTCCCGGCCGCAGATGGATCCTCCGCGGCATGTCGGCTCGGTGTCTTCGCCTGTGTTAGCTGCTTTGTTAGCTGCTGTCGTTAGCATGTCGGGCGGCGTTGTGGCCGCCGATCGCGGGGCGATCCGCGGCTGCTCCTCCGGACCTGAGACGTCCACAGAGTTGACCGAGTGTTTCCAGCTCATTTATCCGTATGAGGCAACCCTGATCGGGCACACGGAGCCAGCTGACAGTAGCCTCCGGAGCTCCATTGACCGCAGTACAGTTGTAAAATGGCAACCGGAAGTGGCGAGCGGAAACCGGAAGTTGCGTAAATACGATTAATTTCTTATCAAAACGTAAAATTAATAATTATACTTTATTTATAAAGCCATTTAAAACAACCACAGCTGCAACAAAGTGCTATACACATGAAATTAATAACTTTTAAACACAAAAAAAAAAAAAAAAAAAAAAAATTTTTTTTTTTTTTAATCATATTTTTATTAAATATGATAAAATCGTAAGTCTGAGTTGCCGTAGGTCGCAGGTGTCGTACCTCGAGGGTTACCTACATGTGTGTGAATGAGAGGGAGCCTGGTGGAACAGTGAGGCTACAAGGAGCAGAGGTCACAAAGGTGCATGACGTCAAGTACTTGGGGTCCACTGTCCAGAATAAATGGGAAATGAGGTAAAGAGGTGAAAAGGAGAGTCCAGGCAGGATGGAGTGGATGGAGAAAAGTTTCAGGAGTGATTTGTGACAAAAAGTTGTCAGCAAAGGTCAAAGGAAAAGTTTACAAACAGTGGTGAGACCAGCTATATTGTATGGGCTGGAGACAGTGGCACTGACAAAAACACAGGAGAAAGAACTGGAAGTGGCAGAAATGAAGATGTTGAAGTTCTCCTTAGGAGTGACAAGGATGGATAAGATCAGGAATGAGATCATCAGAGGTACAGCACATGTTGAACAACTGGGAGATAAAGTTAGGGAGGCCAGATTGCGATGGTTTGGACATGTCCAGAGGAGGAACAGTGGGTATATTGGTAAAAGAATGTTAAAAATGCAGCTGCCAGGAAAAAGACAACGAGGGAGGCCAAAGAGGATATATGTGGATGCAGTTAGAGAGGACATGAAGGTAGTTGGAGTGAGGACAGAGGATGCAGAGGACAGAGTGAGGTGGAGGAGGATGACTTACTGTGGCGACCTCTGAAAAGGGAAAAGCCGAAAGAAGAAGATTTTATTGTGGCTATAAATGTTTACATCACTGAGATCCTTCCTTGAGTTTTTAACAGCCTCTAAATGCAAAAAAAAAAAGACAAATGACTGTTGGTCTTATTAAATGTGAGTCATCCGAGATGGGTTTCTACATCATGGGAAATAGGGCTAACACAAAACTCCAGCCAAAACAAACATGACCGAAGCCAAAAGGGGAATATAGAGTGATGAGGGATTTACCTGTCTGTACTTGTGTCTGTTCTGTTAGCAAAATCTAATTAACCTGTGGATGGAATTAAATGGAAAAACAGAAAATAATAAATGGATGAATCCATTCCATTAACATTTAGAGTAAAACACTTTTAAGATATACAGTATGTCACAACTAAGCAACCTTAGCAAACACAGAAACATAAAACTACAAATGTTGAGTTCAACATTTGTGTGATAGTAGCTGAAAGTTATTACTAACCCATTGCACACGAACTTTAACACTTTTGGTTTTCTGTCAGACCCTATGTGTCTTTTAGTAAAAACATATTTAATGAGCTCTGAGAAAATAAACACTGGAAGAATATCTTCAATTAACCATTGAACTCACCAGAGCTGAATTGGGGAATTGGATGTTTTAAAGATATATAAGGTTGTATCATCTACATAGAAGTTTATCAACTTTATTAGTGTTATTTAAACCTTCTATGTATTTGTTTTAGTGGTGGCCACCTGTGCAATTTTTCTGATATTTGATCCCCCTTCTGGGCCATCCATGGCTCAAAAAGGGGATCCTTTTAGTAAACGTGATTTCTCTGTATGTGTATAAAAACATGTAGATATTATAGACATGTATTTATGCACATGCAACGAATTCAGCCTGTTACAAATAGGCTGCTTTTTATAACTTAACTTTAGATTTTTGTGTATTTGGTGAGGAAAAATTCACCTCCAGGGAGTAAAAACCACATGAAACTGACTAATACATTTTTCATTTTGTTTTGAAGTCACTTTATAAGGAATGGAAGCACAGCAGATGACATGTCCCCAACATAAAAAGGTTAGAGCTACATTTCAGCTTTGTACTGAGGAGTTAATGATGAGGAAGGAAACTATCTTGTGTACTCATCTGAAAAATGACCATGAAGCCTTGTCTTAAAGACCGTAGCAGGACACAATAACTCACTGGAATAGGTTCAAGTGTGCATCAATCATCCCTCCATCCAATCATAGAAGTACAGATGGTTGGCTACGCCATCAGCAAAGTTGTGATTGGGTTAGGAGGGACATAGCATGGAGTCTGTTGGTGCATTATCAGCTTCAATCACTGTAATGCAGCGTGCTCCCAGAACGACCTCTGGGCTTTGTGTCATCCCATATTTCATCACTGTCCATCCTGAACTGACCAACGGTGTCACCACACTTACTGGACCCTGAAGTCACAGATAGTCAACACTGTAGACAAAACTGCATTGAATAACTCAATAATGAATGAAGACGGAACAATTTATGGATAAATGCAAATCACCTGCTGCCTTTAGTGCCAGAATTTTAGACTGAGATTATTTTATGATGAGATATGATGGCATTGCTTTGTGTAAACATTAAAAGTGAATTTATATGCACTCTTCTGAGATTATGTGTGATCTATTACTGTATTAATGCTGTATAAGTGCAGAGTACAACATGTACAACATGGGGATGACTCTCAGCTACTACCAGCTACTATTTTAGCTTAGCATCTATGAAACTAACAAAGGTTTAGCCACTTTGTGTTGGCTAAGGTTGATTAGCTGTTATGGTACTGTAGTGGACCTACCCAGGGTCAAACTAAGGTTTTTGAACTGTTCCAGAGATGACCTTTACTGACCTCTCAGTAAAGCAAGACATTTACTACAAATTATTCCATTAGTTGTAATCTGAGAACATAGTCACCAAAAGAGACTATTTCTATCTTTGATTTTATTCTAATGTAATCAAAAGAATAACTTTTGTCATTTTCATGATATATGTTATATGCTGTTATTCTTTTAATATGGAGTACTACTGTGTTACCATCCATCCAGCCATCCATCTTCTTCCGCATATCCGGGGTCGGGTCGCGGGGGTAGCAGCCTAAGTAGGGAGGCCCAGACTTCCCTCTCCCCAGCCACTTGGAGCAGCTCCTCCGGGGGAATCCCAAGGCGTTCCCAGGCCAGCCGAGAAACATAGTCCCTCCAGCGCGTCCTGGGTCTTCCTCTGGGTCTCCTCCCGGTGGGACATGCCCGGAACACCTCACCAGGGAGGCGTCCAGGAGGCATCCTAACCAGATGCCCGAGCCACCTCAACTGGCTCCTCTCGATGTGGAGAAGCAGCGGCTCTACTCCGAGTCCCTCCCGGATGACTGAGCTTCTCACCCTATCTCTAAGGGAGAGTCCAGCCACCCTGCGGAGAAAACTCATTTCAGCCGCTTGTATCCGAGATCTTGTTCTTTCGGTCACAACCCAAAGCTCATGACCATAGATGAGGGTGGGAACGTAGATCGATCGGTAAATTGAGAGCTTTGCCTTTTGACTCAGCTCTCTCTTCACCACGACAGACCGGTACAGCGCCCGCTTCACTGCGGACGCTGCACCTATCCGCCTATCGATCTCACGCTCCAGTTTTCCCTCATTCGTGAACAAGATCCCGAGATACTTAAACTCCTCCACTTGGGGCAGGACCTCCTCCCCGACCCGGAGAGGGCATGCTACCCTTTTCCGGCTCAAGACCATGGCCTCGGATTTGGAGGAACTGATCCTCATCCCGGCCGCATCACACTCGGCTGCAAACCGCTCCAGTGAAAGTTGTAAATCACGAACTGATGAAGCCAGTAGGACCACATCATCTGCAAAAAACAGAGAAGCGATTCTAAGGTCACCAAAACGGATCCTCTCAACACCTTGGCTGCGCCTAGAAATTCTGTCCATAAAAGTTATGAACAGAATCGGTGACAAAGGGCAACCTTGGCGGAGTCCAACTCTCACCGGAAACGAGCCTGACTTACTGCCGGCAATGCGGACCAAGCTCTGACACCGGTCGTACAGGGACCTAACAGCCCTTATCAAAGGGCCTGGTACCCCATACTCCCGGAGTACCCCCCACAGAACCCCCCGAGGGACGCGGTCGAATGCCTTCTCCAAGTCCACAAAGCACATGTAAACTGGTTGGGCAAACTCCCACGCACCCTCCAGGACCCTGCTGAGGGTGTAGAGCTGGTCCAGTGTTCCACGACCAGGACGAAAACCACACTGCTCCTCCTGAATCCGAGGTTCGACTATCCGACGGACCCTCCTCTCCAGAACCCCTGAATAGACCTTACCAGGGAGGCTTAAGAGTGTGATCCCCCTATAGTTGGAACACACCCTACGGTCCCCCTTTTTGAATAGGGGAACCACCACCCCAGTCTGCCAATCCAAGGGAACTGCCCCCGATGTCCACGCGATATTGCAGAGTCGCGTAAGCCAACACAACCCTACAACATCCAGAGCCCTAAGGAACTCCGGGCGAATCTCATCCACCCCCGGAGCCTTGCCACCGCGGAGCTTTTTAACCACCTCGGCGACCTCAGCACCAGAGATCGGAGAACCCGACCCAAAGTCCCCAGGCTCCGCTTCCTCAGTGGAAGACGTGCCAGTAGGATTGAGGAGGTCTTCGAAGTATTCCGCCCACCGACTCACAACATCCCGAGTTGAGGTCAGTAGCACGCCACCCCCACCATAAATGGTGTTGGTCGCGTACCTCTTTCCCCCCCTGAGACGCCGGATGGTGGACCAGAATCGCCTCGAAGCCGTACGGAAGTCATTCTCCATGGCCTCTCCGAACTCCTCCCATGCCCGAGTTTTTGCCTCAGCAACCACCCGAGCCGCATGCCGCTTGGACTGCCGGTACCTATCAGCTGCTTCCGGGGTCCCACAAGCCAAAAAGGCCCAATAGGACTCCTTCTTCAGCCTGACAGCATCCCTCACTGCCGGTGTCCACCACCGGGTTCGAGGGTTGCCACCACGACAGGCACCAACAACCTTGCGGCCACAGCTCCGATAAGCTGCCTCGACAATAGAGGCGCGGAACACGGCCCACTCGGACTCCATGTCCCCCGCCTCCCTCGGAACGTGTTCAAAGCTCTCCCGGAGGTGGGAGTTAAAGCTCCGTCTTACGGGAGACTCTGCCAGACGTTCCCAGCAGACCCTCACAATACGTTTGGGTCTGCCAGGTCTGACCGGCATCCTCCCCCACCATCGGAGCCAACTCACCACCAGGTAGTGGTCAGTTGACAGCTCCGCCCCTCTCTTCACCCGAGTGTCCAAGACATGCGGCCGCAGATCAGATGAGACGACAACAAAGTCGATCATCGAACTGCGACCTAGGGTGTCCTGGTGCCAAGAGCACATATGGACACCCTTATGCCTAAACATGGTGTTCGTTATGGACAATCCATGACGAGCACAGAAGTCCAATAACAGAACACCACTCTGGTTCAGATCAGGGGGGCCGTTCCTCCCAACCACACCCCTCCAGGTCTCACTGTCATTGCCCACGTGAGCGTTGAAGTCCCCCAGTAGAACAAGGGAGTCCCCAGGAGGCGCACTCTCCAATACCCCCTCCAAGGACTCCAAAAAGGGTGGGTAGTCTGAGCTGCCGTTTGGTGCATAGGCACAAACAACAGTCAGAGCCCGTCCCCCCACACGTAGGCGAAGGGAGGCTACCCTCTCGTTCACCGGGGTGAACCCCAACGTACAGGCACCAAGATGGGGGGCAACCAGTATGCCCACTCCTGCTCGGCGCCTCTCACCAGGGGCAACTCCAGAGTGGAAGAGTGTCCAACCCCTCTCAAGGAAACTGGTTCCAGAGCCAGAGCCATGCGTTGAGGTGAGTCCGACTATTTCTAGTCGGAAACTCTCAACCTCACACACTAGCTCAGGCTCCTTCCCCACCAGAGAGGTGACATTCCATGTCCCAATGGCCAGCTTCTGTAGCCGAGGATCAGACCGCCAGGGTCCCCGCCCTCGGCCACCACCCATCTCACATTGCACCCGACCCCTTTGGCCCCTCCCACAGGTGGTGAGCCCATGGGAAGGGGGACCCACGTCTCCTCTTCGGGCTGTGCCCGGCCGGGCTCCATGGGTAAAAGCCCGGCCACCAGGCGCTCGCCAGCGTGCCCCACCTCCGGGCCTGGCTCCAGAGTGGGGCCCCGGTGACCCGCGTCCGGGCGAGGGAAAACTTAGTCCATTTATTTCACTCATCATAGGGGTTTTTGGGTTGCACTTCGTCTGCACTACTGTGTTACTTGACCATATAATGGTGTCAGAGTGAATTTTATGTGTTATTGTGATTTGCAGATTTGTTCTAGAAGTGTTAAGACGCTAATCCAAGTATTTTTCCTCTTGGAGTCTATGAGTCTCTCTTTTCCTAAACATTTCCTCTGCTGCTGGCTGTAACCTTGGGTCGTGATAACAGCAAGTGAACTCCTCGACTGTTTCTTTTGAACCAATGGGAAAGAGACAAGTCTCAGAGTTCTGTCTTAAAGTTCTAAGCTTTTGCTGGAACGAGAGAGTCTGCTGGGTAAACTTCAAGACCTGAGGTTTCCCAAAGAGCTGGATGGACGTTTAGTCACACGCTAAGGACACGTCATTCAGTTAAAGACTTATAACATGCCAAGTTATAAGTCATCTCCAAGAACTCCAAGTTCTTAACGAACTCTCTGGAGGAACGCTTTATTTTGAAAACTAACCAGGACATGCCACGGTCTTTGACGAGGAAGGCAGGCGTCACGACACGCAAATCTATAAACACGCCGAGGTACAACTGGACTTCACGGACAGATGACCTGTGAGTCCAAGACTGCTTCTACAACTCTATCCACCGAGACGAACGTCCAAAGGTACAGAGTGCTGATGTTTTTGGATCGTGCTGTGAGGTCGAGCTGGTTCTCGTACGGAGGAGTGTCATTTCTGGTTAAAACTCAAAATAGATGACTCTCTAAACTTCCCTTCTTCCATTTCCTCTTAAACCTCTCTTATCTTAATTTCTAAGCTGGAAACTACATTTTAAGTCATAGAGCCCTCAGACTAAGTATGTTAACATCCAGTATTTATGTCTGTTGTGTTGTAATTTAACTGTGCTGACGTGTTAAATTGCAAGAAAGTGCGAATCATGTCAATCAAGTGTAATGATGTTGATTTTAGTTGATTTATTATAAATAAATGGTAGTGTCTCCTGGCATACCAAGCTAAAGTCAACGTTCTCTGTCACTTAATGGCTTTATTTATTTATCCATCATAAAGATCACAGAAATATTGGGTAAACTGAAAAAGAAAAGAATCTGTGAAATTACTATTCAATCTGAATAAGTAAATTAATTAAGGTAAAGAGGTCAGTATTAATATTGACCTCCTCAAAATCCTTTACATCTGGGTGGCACCGTATGTGTTTAAAGACACAATATGGTGGTTACCCTCATGTTTGTTACAGTACCTTTAAAGTCAATTGTCTCCAAATGTTACTGATTTGCAGACATATTCAATGACTTAGGCAAAAATGCTGCGTACTACGGAGTACTCAGAGCATGATTTGAGGATTACTTCCAGCTACTACCAAACCAGATTTTAGCTCAGCACCTTTAAAGTTGAAATATTTATAGCCTTTTTGTGTTGGATCATGTGGACTAGCTGTGGTTACCATAATGAACTGGCTGCCTTTCAGTGTTTCCCCTAGTTTACTTGCCTTGGCAGGGCACGCATATCTTCCGTGATTTTTGTCTATGGGGGGACAACACATCTGTGTTGTGCACTGTTTGTACTGTACTGACAATTTCCGAGAGCGTGCAATGGGGTTGTTGGCTCAGAGGAAAACAGAGTGCTCCTCTGTAGCTCTGTAGCTCGCCGCTTGCTTAGCGCTACATCTGTACCGACAGTTGTCGACGGGGGTCGGGATGTCCTTTCGGTAGGCAGGGCACTCCGTTCTGTTCAAAGGGTGGGGTGCCCTGCTTGTATAGTGGTAGGGGAGACATTGCCTTTAATATAGAATGTGTTTTAGACACTCACTTCACGACACATGTATATATAGGGTCTTGAGTAGGCACACGGTGCATATAGGTGGTGCGATGTACAATCAGTCTCACCTCCAGGACCTGTGCACACTCTCATACCTGTATATAGCTAGAGACATTTAGGGGTTCTGAGCAAGGGTTGGGGGGTTGGGGGTGTGAACGGAAACTGCCTGATCTCTGGGGAGGGGGTGGGTCTGTGCTGGTTTCCGCCTCATACCTCCCATTTTAAACGCACTATATAACAACATGCATCAACACCTTATTGGAGTGGGAGGAGTGAGGAGTTGGGTCTTCATGTTTTTTTTTTCTTACGCCCCCATTCTCTGTTTGACATTTGGAGTCAGGGACAGGGAGGGAGGGTAGGCCGCCTAGTTGGGATCTGGGCTGTGGGTGGTTCTTGAGGCCTTGGGGGGTGGCTAGCGGTGGGGCGGGTGCTCTAGTTCTCCCTGGGTTGTTCAGATTTCTTGATCAGGGTTCCTGGGTCAACTTTTGCACTCCTTTCCGGTGGCTGTTCCCCTGGCTTTGTTGGGCCTTTGTTGGGGGGTGGTATGACCTAGGGACTTGGGACTCGGTGTCCATGATCGGATATACTCTGGAAGGGCGGGTTGCCAGCAGGGCCTGTGGGCTTGTCGCTGCAGCCTCTTGGGGTCTCTACATTGTAGCCGTTTTCGCATTGGCCAGCCCTCCCCGGCTCTCCCAGCTTCTAACCCGGGTTCGGCGTATTCGCATTTACCTTTTCCGCCCGGGATCCACCCTTGTTCTGGAACCATGTCCACCGTGGTTCTATCGGGCCGAGCCCTGACGGACCCAGTTTCACGTCATGTACTGCTCACATTTGATTCGTTGTTTGCAGCTGGGGCGGGACTCATTCAAACAACCTCAGCGCGAGGGTTGAATTTCATTCAAATTTAACTACAGAAACCCCTAAAACAATTGTTAGCTGAATTAGTTTTTCTGAGTTAATTTTTTGTTAATAACTGATCACAAATCAGCTTATGTTACAACGTAAATAACAACGAAGCGCGGACCCATTTCCACCTTTCAGCGCGACTTGAATGTCATTAAACAATAACTAAAACAATAAATAATATTGTCTAACTGTTGCGCGCAGCCAGGGTTTTAAAATATAACTAATAATCTCTAACTTCTACGTGCAGCTAAAATGTTAAGAGGAGTGATTCCTATATGGGTAAGGTGGACACCTGAAAATCCAGTCTGCCCCAATAGCTCAAAGAGTTAGTGCACTGCTGTTTTGACCGGGAGAAGCGGGTTCGCTTCCCGCCTGGGACAAAGTTATTTTACTTTTTTCTTTTTAATTCACATTTTCTTTTAAATAAAAAGGAGTCTGTTTGGTTAACAAACTCCTTTTTATTTACTCCAATAAAAAAATAAAATAAAATAACTTTGTCCCAGGCGGGAAGCGAACCCGCTTCTCCCGGTCAAAACAGCAGTGCACTAACTCTTTGAGCTATTGGGGCGGACTGGATTTTCAGGTGTTCACCTTACCCATATAGGAATCACTTCTCTTAACATTTTAGCTGCACGTAGAAGTTAGAGATTATTAGTTATATTTTAAAACCCTGGCTGCGCGCAACAGTTAGACAATATTAGTTATTGTTTAATGACATTCAAGTCGCGCTGAAAGGCGGAAATGGGTGCGCGCTTCGTTGTTATTTACGTTGTAACATAAGCTGATTTGTGATCAGTTATTAACAAAAATTAAACTCAGAAACACTAATATATATATATCCAGCTAACAATTTTTTTTAGCGGAGTCTCCTCTCTTAAAACACGAACACTCCACCCACGTGAAGAGAGCACCCCACCCACTTCCAGAGAACTGCCCACCCACTTCAAGGCGGCTCTGCGGCAAATGCGTAATGAACGCGGGTGGCCCAGAGCCACCCAGGGGCGGCCCGGGCCATTGAGGGCTGGCCAATGTGAAAACGGCTTGTGGTTGCTAAGGGTCGCCCGGGGCTTCCCTCTGCTTCTCTTTGAGGGGGTGCGGTTGTCCCTGTTGGGGGACTCCTGGTGCTATGGGCTTGAGGGCCACTGTGTGTCTGTGGCTCCTGTCCTCCCTGTGTTACCATCGTGTCCTGTGGGGCAGGTCTGTTGGTCCCCACATCCACTATTGAACATTCTTATGGAGAAATCTTATAATGACAAGCATGCTCACACATGTGTTTAGAATCAGATGTCAGATACACAATCAGTTGGGTTGTGGTGGCCACTAAATACATCTTGTATTACCATGTACTATATAAAATACTTTCTAATGATGTTTTAAGTATCATTATACTGTATATGTTGTTTGTTGTTGTGGTTTCTCGGTTTTGTCTTTTTTATTTCCACAGATCTAGAGGCGGACTTCAATTATGTTGATTTGTGTTCTCCTTTCTTTCCCTTTTAACCATTCTCTAACTTTTCTACTTTTGTTTTCTTCTTTGTTTTTTCACCCCTGTGTCCATTACATCTTAAACAAACCCAAAGCAAATTCTAATAAAGTTTTATTTATATATCAAGTGGAGCATTAAGGCCAGCCATAATGCTCTGCTTGTGAAAGTAAACCTGTTGGGCATTACCTCAACACTCAGACAATAATTATGAGTGCCACAATGCCAAACAGGACAAGGGAAAAAAATTAATAAATAAAATAAATGAA
>JBBPBX010003682.1:13785-26042 GCA_038048925.1 Garcialebias charrua
ATATATATACATATATACTGTATATATATAATCTGATTATCCACCCCTTACGCCAAATAATTCTTGCTCCATCTACTTTCTACTTAAATATATTGATGACATCAAGGCATGGATGCTTCAAACTTTTTTTAAGCTTTAATAAAAATAAAACTGAGGTTATTATGTTCAGGCCTTGCACCGCCCGAGACAGAGACGCCTTTTCATGTACCCTTTATTTATACAGGTACTGTAGTCTCAATGAGCAACAAGAACTCATTTTCAAGAGAGACCTGTTTAAGGAGCAGATGGTGGAGGTTAAGGGCCTTGCTCAGGGGTCCAGAGTGGGGCAAATGAGGGTGGAGGCAGGTGTGGGTGTTTCACCTTTTTCCACCCACATTTTTTGATGTTGTTAGTACCGGGGCTTGAACCGATGATCTTCCAAGCACAGGCCCACCGTCTCTAACCACTGCGCCACCACTCCCCCACATTAAACCCGCCACCACTCCCCCATATTAACTGTTCTGCAGAAAAGTTTATTTCAGTTAATATGGATAGAAAAATGTAAGCTATCTGTGCATAAACCTAATCTAGAGAATAATTCATGCCTTCATCACAACCCAAATCGACCACTGAAATGCTCTTTATGTTATGGTCAGTCTGGTCTTCCTTTTGCACCTCAACCTGTTGAAAAACTCATCTCTTAACTGGAACAAACAGATTTGAACACATTTCACCTGTACTGTCCTCATTCCACTGACTCCCTGTAGACCACAGGATTTATTTTAAAACTCTCATGTTGATTTATAGAAGCCTAAATTATCTGGTCCCTTTGTGTCTCTCGCACTACACCCTGATTTTCCATCTCAGTCCCTGAGATCATCTGACCAACTGCTTTGGTCTTCCTGACAACAACTAAAGCTCAGAGGAGATCAGGATATTTCAGTCGTGGCACCAAACTCTGGAACCTTCTGCCTTCTAATGTTAGACAGGCTTCTTTACAGTACTTCCTGTTTATAAATCTCACTGATATTGAAACACAGGGTGAGTTGATTTCAGTATCTTTAGTGTACAATGTTCACTGTTAATTTATTTTCAATATTTTTTGTTGTTGTTTGTTTTACATTTGCCGTTTGATTGCAACCTGTTTATTTAAATGTACGGTATATTTTTTTACATAACATATTTAGACTTGGCTGTTGTAGATGAAATTCCTTTTTGGGAGTTTCATTAAAATCTGTTCAGTGGTCTAAGATATTTCACAAAAATCACAGACGAACAAATATATACACAAATGCGTAAGTAAGAACTTTATCACCACTTCATCTGCAATATTTCAGAGTATGAATGCAAGCCAACATAGTCTATCATGGAGCATGTGTAAGAAGGAGAAGAAGAAGAAAAAATGGATTAGAGCCATGGCTGGATCAGGGCGAAGTCCTGCAGAGTGAACGTGGCACTCCATCACAGTCTGAAAGCATTCATAGGGACAGGGAGAAAAAGGAGGATTTTTCCGACTTCATTTCATTCCCTCCTACTGCTCTTTATCTAACTCTTGACTCTGACGAATCCTATTATGGTGTGACGTGAACCCAGGGCGGCAGCAATGAATGGGTGGGGGGTTGGCGGGGTGGGGTGGGGAGGTTAGAGGCAGATAGATGTAGTAGAGCTAGGACATGAGGTCAGTGTTCTCTCTGGGCATCCAGCTCTCAGCACTCAGGAAAATTGCAGATTAGCACAATTAACTTGTTACAGGACACCGGGGGACAACAAAGACACCGTTTTTGTTTGGATGCAAGGAAGTAAAAAAAAAAAAAAAAATTTACATTCACGAAAAGTGGGCAAAGCATACCTTTATGGAGGCCGAATTATTCTTCCACAGTTTGACTGATCACTTTTACAGTTAAAAATCAAAATAAAATCATGTTTTCTTCAGAATTCATCCATCGATCCATTTTCTTTACCCGCTTCTTCCATTTCAGGTCGCGGGGGTCACTGGTGCCTATATCCAGCAGTCAATGTGCGAGAGGCAGGGGACAGCCTGGACAGGTCTCCAGTCCATCACGGGGACACATGGAGACAAGCAACCATTCACTCTCTCTCTCTCAAACCTAGGAACAATACCAGTCAGCCTAACATGCATGTTTTTGGTCTGTGGGAGGAAACTGGAATACCGCGAGAAAACCCACACATGCACGGAGAGAACATGCAAACTCCACCCAGAAAGGCATCCATTCGGAATTAAACCAGCGACATTCTCGATGAGAGGCAACAGCTCTACCAACTGCCCCACCGTGCCGCCAACACAGAATTCAGTTAAACAAAAAATTACAAAACTGATTTCAAATGATCAAAACTAAAAGAAAGGACACTTTTAAAATAAACGTTTGTGGACTTTGGCAGAATAATCACATGTGCAGCTTTGCAATATTGTTTTATCACAAGAAGGGAGAGAGAGAAAAAAAACTTGGCAAAACAGGCACATTAGCATTGAGCAGCAACACACTGTGAAATCATAATGGCAAAATAATTAGCACACACAATTACACAGTGTAATGGAAGAGCCTGTGAGCACAAGCACAAACCTGGGAGACATGCAGGAAGTAAAAACACAATGAGAGATGTTCCCTCACTACACTATGCAGTTTTAAGTATATTCACAACTCAGACACTATAATTATGTGTCTGCAAAGACAAGAAGTGGGCCATCAAAGGCTTATCTTGGTAGTGAGCGTTATATTTTCTACTCTTAAAGAAGCTTCCCTGTAGTTCTGGTTCTTTGGGAGCAAATAATGGTTCATGGATGGGATTAAGGTGGACTGCATGTTTTAGATGAAGAACTGAAAAGAGTTTTATTTGTTTTTGTTTGTGACAAACGTTTTGAACAAAGCATCATGTTTCACGGGGGTAGCCACCCATTATTATTATTATTATTATTATATATTTTTTTTTAACAGCACTTTGTGAAAATACTCTCCATGGGCCAAATATGCAAACTGGCTTGTTTGAAAATGTGTCATGAATATGCTTTTTGTTTGTTTGTTTATATTAAAACATTAAAAAAGAGAGACTGTATAAAAAAAATTTACACAATATTTTTGACAAGAATATCAAGAATAAGCACAAGAGGTTATGGAAGTCAAATATGGATGTACATCTGATTATTTTAATTGTATTTTCCCAAAATTGTAAGGCAACTATTCCATAATCTCATAATCAATTTTTAATTATTATTAATTATTATTATTATTATTATTATTATTATTATTATTATTATTATTATTATTATTATTATTATTATTATTATTATTATTGTTGTTGTTTTGACCAAAATTACAGGTGTAACACTTTTTTTTTTTTTACTGGATCCTTAAGAAGTACCAAAAGTGCCCATATATAAATAGAAACTAGAGAACATGCATTTTTTTGTTCAAATACAGTATATAAATGCAGCTAAAAGCTAAATGCTCCAAAGCACTATTTAAAAACTAAAAGAAACATTTAAAAAAATCCAGCAAGCATGATGAAGTAGATTTTACGTTTTAACGGTTTACAATGTAAGATATCTCAATGTTTGTATGCCAAAGATTTGTAAAAAAAAAAAAAAAAAAAAAAAGTATACTAATGGCAATAATAAAATAAATAAAATAAAAATAAATAAAAAATTACAAATATAGAAAGTTAAAGTCATAATATTGTTAATTGAGCTAGAAGTCTTCATATATGATCGATCCAAAATGTCAAAATATGCAGATATACTTTGTACTCAGCATTTACACTATTATATCCATCCATCCATCCATCCATTTTCTTCCGCTTATCCGGGGTCGGGTCGCGGGGGTAGCAGCCTAAGTAGGAGGCCCAGACTTCCCTCTCCCCAGCCACTTGGAGCAGCTCCTCCGGGGGAATCCCAAGGCGTTCCCAGGCCAGCCGAGAAACATAGTCCCTCCAGCGTGTCCTGGGTCTTCCTCTGGGTCTCCTCCCGGTGGGACATGCCCGGAACACCTCACCAGGGAGGCGTCCAGGAGGCATCCTAACCAGATGCCCGAGCCACCTCAACTGGCTCCTCTCGATGTGGAGAAGCAGCGGCTCTACTCCGAGTCCCTCCCGGATGACTGAGCTTCTCACCCTATCTCTAAGGGAGAGTCCAGACACCCTGTGGAGAAAACTCATTTCAGCTGCTTGTATCCGAGACCTCGTTCTTTCTATCACAGCCGAAAGCTCATGACCATAGAGGGGCGGCCGTGGCATAGTGGTAATGGCAGTCATCCCCCTATCGGAAGGTCGGAGGTTCGAATCCCGGTTCCCCACACCATGTGTCGTTGTGTCCCTGGGAAAGACACTTAACCCCGAGTTGCTCCCGGTAGGACTGGATGGCGCCTTGCATGGAAGTCTGCTGCTACCGGTGTATGAATGTGTGTATGAATGGATGTATGGTTGGTATTGTAAAGCGCTTTGGGGCCCCTCATAGGGGGCTGGAAAGCACTACCGTATATAAATAAGCTCCATTTACCATAGATGAGGGTGGGAACGTAGATTGATCGGTAAATTGAGAGCTTTGCCTTTTGACTCAGCTCTCTCTTCACCACGACAGACCGGTACAGCGCCCGCTTCACTGCGGACACTGCACCTATCCGCCTATCGATCTCACGCTCCAGTTTTCCCTCATTTGTGAACAAGACCCCGAGATACTTAAACTCCTCCACTTGGGGCAGGACCTCCTCCCCGACCCGGAGAGGGCACTCTACCCTTTTCTGGCTCAAGACCATGGCCTCGGATTTGGAGGAACTGATCCTCATCCCGGCCGCATCACACTCGGCTGCAAACCGCTCCAGTGAAAGCTGTAGATCACGACCTGATGAAGCCAATAGGACCATATCATCTGCAAAAAAGCAGAGAAGCAATCCTAAGGCCACCAAAACAGATCCCCTCAACACCTTGGCTGCACCGAGAAATTCTGTCCATAAAAGTTATGAACAGAATCCGTGACAAAGGGCAACCTTGGCGGAGTCCAACTCTCACTGGAAACAAGCCTGACTTACTGCCGGCAATGCAGACCAAGCTCTGACACTGGTCGTACAGGGACCTAACAGCCCGTATCAGAGGGCCTGGTACCCCATACTCCAGGAGTACCCCCCACAGGGTCCCCCGAGGGACAAGGTTGAATGCCTTCTCCAAGTCCACAAAGCACATGTAAACTGGTTGGGCAAACTCCCACGCACCCTCCAGGACCCTGCTGAGGGTGTAGAGCTGGTCCAGTGTTCCACAACTAGGACGAAAACTACACTGCTCTTCCTGAATCCGAGGTTCGACTATCCGACAGAACCTCCTCTGCAGAACCCCTAAATAGACCTCACTAGGGAGGCTTAAGAGTGTGATCCCCCTATAGTTGGAACACACTCTGCGGTCCCCCTTTTTGAATAGGGGAACCACCATCCCAGTCTGCCAATCCTGGGGAACTGCCCCCGATGTCCACGCAATATTGCAGAGTTGCGTAAGCCAACACAACCCCACAACATCCAGAGCCCTAAGGAACTCCGGGCGAATCTCATCCACCCCTGGAGCCCTGCCACCGCAGAGCTTTTTAACCACCTCGGTGACCTCAGCACCAGAGATTGGAGAGCCCGACCCAAAGTCCCCAGGCTCCGCTTCCTCAGTGGAAGACGTGCCAGTGGGATTGAGGAGGTCTTCGAAGTACTCTGCCCACCGATTCACAACATCCCGAGTTGAAGTCAGCAGCACGCCACCTCCACTATAAATAGTGTTGGTGGCGTACCGCTTTCCCCCCCCGAGACGCCGGATGGTGGACCAGAATCGCCTCGAAGCCGTACGGAAGTCATTCTCCATGGCCTCTCCGAACTCCTCCCACGCCCGAGTTTTTGCCTCAGCAACCACCCGAGCTGCATGCCGTTTGGACTGCCGGTACCCATCAGCTGCTTCCGGGGTCCCACAGGCCAAAAAGGCCCAATAGGACTCCTTCTTCAGCCTGAAAGCATCCCTCACCGCCGGTGCCCACCACCAGGTTCGAGGGTTGCCGCCACGACAGGCACCAACAAACTTGCGGCCACAGCTCCGATAAGCCGCCTCGACAATAGAGGCGTGGAACATGGCCCACTCGGACTCAATGTCCCCCGCCTCCCTCGGAACGTGTTCAAAGCTCTCCCGGAGGTGGGAGTTAAAGCTCCGTCTTACGGGAGACTCTGCCAGACGTTCCCAGCAGACCCTCACTATTATATCTGAACAGGTTATTCATTCATTCATTCGACCTTTATTTCTTGAGTTTAGTCTCATTGATCCACAAGGACTAATTTTCAAGAGACCTGTTTTAAATAAAGAACACAGATGAGGTACAATCTTTTAAAAGCATATACAATGAAAAGTAAATAAAATAAATGTGTATGTGGTGTCTATGATATCTATATGCTCATGTTATACGGTACTTGAAAGTATTTCTTTAAACTTAATTCAGCAGTCACCTGGGCATCATGGAAGTGACCGAAACAATGTAGGTGCCCAGAGGAGTGGGGCAGGGGGTGGGGGTGTGGGGGTCAGGTAAAGGAGAATCATCCAGGACTGTTCCATTTAGCTTGATTTGCCCCAAGCACAGAGGCTGTAATTATGGCTTGAGCAATCTCTTCAAGTCAAGAGCACAATTACAATGTAATCACACAAACACATACACACTGACACGTGCGCGCACACGCACACACAGTCTGCTGCTTGTATTTTGCTCCAACTGCAGAGCAGCTCTGTGGAGAAGTGGATAAGCCGGTTGGCGTCGATAAACTAAAGATCGTGAGTGAAACTGCAGCAGAAAGAAACAAGTCCCAAATACCCCGGGGTCACTGGGACACAAATACAATAAGACCACCAGAGCAATTAAATTACATACACTTGGACTGGGAGGCTCCCCAGAGACAAAGTGCTTTAACAATTCACAGACATTTTATTTTGTGTGAACAAACTCCCGATGGAGACATCTGGGGAGTGGGGGTGAGTTGGAGGGGTGGCAAGACAAGACAACATGTGAAAAATGTTAATCTATAGAGGAATTTGTAATTTGTATCCATATTTTCACATGAACACATCAGTACATTTTCATCATGCTGGGACATCCTAAGCATAAACTACAGCAACTCTCCCTTCATGCCTGAAGTTACATTAGCATCATATTGTATTGATAAATTATACAATTACAGTCATTTGAGTAAAACCACAGAAAATACTATAATGCAACACTGAAATATATTTGTCAACAATTTGTATATTTGTCAACTGCTTAAATGACATTAAGTACTGGCTGTCTCAAAACTTCCTCCACCTAAACACAGATAAAACTGAATGCATTTTATTTGGTGCACCCGATGACACCAGCAACATCCTTCCCAGTCCCAGTGTTGGTTTTCCCCTCCCCCACTTCAACCCGGTGGTCAGAAATCTTGGAGTGCAGCTTGACTCCAACTTAAAGTTTGATAAACAGATCAGTTCTGTTGTCAAGACCAGCTTTTTCCAGCTCCGTCTGCTCTCTAAAGTCAAGTCATTTCTCAGCCGTGGTGATCTGGAGAAGGCCATCCATGCCTTTGTGACCTCCAGACTTGATTATTGTAATGCTTTGTATGTTGGTATTAATCAATCCTCCATCTCCCGTTTACAGCTTGTACAGAACTCTGCCGCGCGCTTTTTGACCAACACACGAAAATATGAACACATCACTCCTGTCCTGTCCTCTCTACACTGGCTCCCGGTTCAGTTCAGGATACAGTTCAAGCTGCTGCTGTTTGTCTTCAAAGCTCTGAATGGACTTGCACCTCTCTACATCTCAGAACTTTTGGAAGTCCACCAGCCCGGCAGAGCTTTACGATCTGCCAGTCAACACCTGCTGGAGGTGCCTCGCTCAAGGTACAAACAATGGGGAGACCGGTCATTTTCTGTTGCCTTGAGCTGCGTGCCACCTCTGATCTGACTCTGTTCAAAACCAGACTGAAGACCCACTTGTTCAAAAAAGCTTTCAGTGTGTAACTTTTATTACTTTTGGTATTTTAGTATGTAGCATTTTTTATTTCCATTGCCTTCTTTTATTACTGTTGTTTTTTATTCTATTTTCACTGATTTATTGTTCCAGTTTATTCATCTTTTTATCCTGTTAAGCACCTTGGTCAATGCAAGGCATTGTAGGAAGGTGCTATACAAATAAAGTTTATTATTATTATTATTATTAAATATATTGTGTCTTTGTGTTGAAAATGACTCTCAGGTACTACTGGGGCCCAACTGGTGTGGAGGTAGGGCAGCCAACTTAAGACCAGAAAGCCGCAGTTCAACTCACCGCCATGCCCACATGTCATGGTGTCCTTGAGCAAGACATCCAATTCCTAATTGTTCCCCGGGCGCTTACATAACTGCCCACTGCTCCATTGGGGTGTATCTCATGTATGATGGGGTTTAAAGCAAATATCCAGTTATGTCATTGTATGGGAACTAGGGATGGGAATTGATAAGAAATTATCAATATCGATGCCTTTATCGATGTCATTTATCGATTCGATTCCTTATCAATTCTGTTATCAATTCTCATTTGGGTAATAAAATATAGTAAACCATTTGTGTTCATAAAGAATTTATTTATGGATTTTTTCCCATATTTTTAGACTCATTTTTCGCTCTGATTCTTCGTTTTTCATTTTTGGCGAAAATGGTGCAGTACCAGTTTCGGCCGCTTTAGAGGCGCTGTAGGCAGCAGCCAGCAGAGGACTCAGAGAGTGAAGAGGAAGAGGGACCACTTCCAGAAGTTTATACCACTCATAAACCACACCGCGGATTTTTAAATCCAGCTGATTTCACATTTGGTTCAGCTCAGGAGCCCGTCTGCTATAGTGAGGTAAGAAATATATTTTTAAGCGTTTATTTAGCTAAATTTAAAGAAACAAAGCGTCCGGTTTGACCCGCCTGGCGCCTGCATAAAAATCAGCGAACTTTTTTTTAAAAATCCAGCTTATTTGAACATTTCGTTAAACTCAAGAGTACGTCTACTATTAAGTCAGCTAAGAAATATATTTTTTAAGCGTTTATTTAGCTAAATTTAAAGAAAGAAAGCGTCCGGTTTGACCCGCCTGGCGCCTGCCTAAAATTCCGCGAACTTTTTTTTTTTTAAATCCAGCTGATTTGAACATTTCGTTAAGCTCAGAAGGACGTCTGCTATGAAGTCAGCTAAGAAATATATTTTTTAAGCGTTTATTTAGCTAAATTTAAAGAAAGAAAGCGTCCGGTTTGACCCGCCTGGCGCCTGCCTAAAATTCCGCGAACTTTTTTTTTTTTAAATCCAGCTGATTTGAACATTTCGTTCCCATTGGGAACATACAATGAGGAAACATAGCACTTTATTTTACTTTACCACACCAAACCTTAGCTGAATATGTGTAAAATTCACTGAGTTAAACATGTGAGTTAAACTTGATTAACTTGAACTGGATTGACTCATAGTTAATCAGTTGTATATATAAAACCACTAATTACTTTCAGAGAGTTCAATTGAAAATGAGCTGCTCTGCATTAGCAGCTCATGTTTGGAAAACTCTGCTTTTGTTTAAAAGTTTCTCAAATTTAGGCTTTGAGTTAAACTGTGTAAATGACCAGTGGAGCTAATACATCAGAATTAGGACTCAAATGCTTACAGGTGCTCACATCAGATACTTTTCTTTTTTTTTTTAAATCATTTTTTCATTTACCCTTTATTTATACAGGTAGTCTCATTGAGCCACGAGAACTCATTTTCAAGAGAGACCTGTTAGGGAGCAGATGGTGGGGGTTAAGGGCCTTGCTCAGGGGCCCAGAGTGGGGTGAATGAGGGTGGAGGCAGGTGTGGGTGTTTCACTTTTTTCCACCCACATTTTTTGATGTTGTCGGTACCGGGGATTGAACCGGCAATCTTACGATCACAGGTCGACATCGTCTCTAACCACTGCTCCACCACTTCTTGCCTCTTTTCCTTTTGCAGGACAGTTTTATATCAAATTAACAAGATGTTTGATCTGTATTACGTAATAAATCTACGTGAAATACTTTGTACATCAACACTTCTGTCAAAAAATATGGCATACAAGCACATGTCTCCAAAAATTAAACAAAGTTCAGTCATGTAATCTAGACGGTTAATTTTTTATTGAGATGTGTCGTCCTTCATCCAAAAGGACTTCATCAATCCGAGGAGCCACAACAAACTGAAGGCCCTGGTAGAGCTCTGCGTTCGGCCGAACGGCGCTCTACGCGCGCGTTCTGTGCGCGCGTGTTCACTAGCACAGCTCTGCGTTCATTCTCACATTAATTCTCGCGTTAATTCTCGCGTTTTCGCTCCAAATTCTTGACGTCATTTGAGCAGCCACAGCGCAAAGTGTTCGCTGATTGGTCATTTGCTGACATGCCTACTGAATTGATTGACAGGTCAGAAAAAGAAAAAAAAAGGTGAGCCGGCAGCTTCACACAGCTTCAGCGCAGCAGTTTTCTGTGTTTATATCTTATTAAAAAGTTCTTAAAAAAAAAAAAAACCAGGGAGCGCTGGTCCTGCAGCCCACAGCCCACCAGGAAATCTGCAGAAACTCGCGCAGCCACGTAGGACTCTAGTTTAATTTGCTCTTGACAAATTCATTCATTTCCTCATTTCAGTCATGGAGTCAGCGGAGGAGGAAGCGATCACTTGACTTTTGGCAAAAAAAACAAAAGAAAAGGCCAGATCAGGGATGAAGAAGAGGAATTTAATACATTTGTGTCACATACAAAACAGTCCGGCGCCGGGCAGTTTATTGTGAGACAACGCGCCACGCGTACACGGTCGTAAAATTTGAGCTTTGCACATTCGTGCCCTGCGGGGCTACGCTTGTGCCTCGCGCTCGCATGGCGTCGAGCGCCGTTCGGCCAAACGCAGAGCTATGCCTGGGCCTTTAGTCTCACAAGCAGCAAAACAACATATTGGAACAACCAGTTTGCTGGTGATAAGATGGTTTCTGGGTCCCATCCTCTCCCCCATCGACTCCTTTGAGGCAGCCATAGTCAAAGTGGTTCAAAACATCAAACCAGAAGCTGATGAAGTCATTTGGATGAAGGATGTAACATCTCAACATAAAAAAAACTATAAATAAATAAAAACATCCAGATGACCTGACTGAACTTTGGTAGATTTTCTATCTAGATTATTGAGCATGAACTTTCATCTCCAAATATACATTTTTCAAAAAAAGAGTGAGAAATCCAAAGGCTGCTGCAGATGTGCACTCTGATCAATAATAGCCTATATGCCACGGGGGGGCGTGACGTACTTCCGGCAAAATGCAACACCTACCCGCCACTTCCGGTTCCCATCCACCTCCGCTGTTGTCAGCGTTAGCTCCTAGTAGCCTACCATAACAACGAGCCGAAACGGGAAGCGGCTGCGCGCTACCGGCACTACACGTGAGTACCGTTGTGTCCGCCCACCGGTGGGAACAGCTGTTCCGCGGGGGGGTTTCGGCGAACATTTATCGCGGCTATCCGTAGGGGGAACGTCGCCATAATTTTATATGGTTTTATATGTGTATAGAGTTGTTATTGGTGTGTATGCCGATGTTTTATTAATTGTATTTAGTCATTTATGTTCGTGTCTTTCCCGCTAACCGGAAGTGCGCCGTCTGTGTAATGACTGCAGAGGTGCTGGAACGGAAACCCGTGGCATATAGGCTATTGATCAAATTCAGCAGTTTTCTGAGTAAATTGGATATGAATGTCAGAAATTACATTTATAACACAAAATAAATATGATACAGGTCTCACCTGATGGTTTGTCAGTGCCCCAGTGCGCATTTTTGACTCGTTTGGGTCGATGGAGAATTCAGAGACAAAAGATAAACTAATAGAGACAGGACCGGGGATCAGAAGTTGAAGTCAAGCACCACTGGCTGCTTTTTCAGAATTTTTAGTTCCACCCCTTGAATTTCATAACCCCAAACATAAAATTACATTTCATGTTTTTTTAAGCTTTTTTTTTTTGTCGTTGTTTTTGTTGTTCTTTTGTCTGCTCTTATCCCCAGGGGTCACCACAAAAAAAAAAAAGGGAATTGTTTTACAACAGATAGCCTTGTGATGCAACATGGGCTTGAATCGGCAGCCTCAGGATGACAAGACACATACTCAACCCGACTCGGTTCAACTCGGCATCAGGAGTGTTCTCTATAACTGAGTATTGCTTTCATGTAGGTGGATCATCATAAAGCAGCTGCCCAAAATTAACCACCAATGGCATCCAAAAATACTGT
>JBBPBX010003682.1:28538-43751 GCA_038048925.1 Garcialebias charrua
AGAGCAAAATAGGCTTGATTATAACCTGTAGAGCAGCTGTGTGGCACTGAGAGACATTTCTAACCCTGCAGGTTAGTGATGCACGGCGCTCTGAGAGAACATGAGATACATGTGTGCAGGTGGATCTCATTATGTTTGACTGCTTCTTTTTCTCCTTTATTTATGTCTTTTATTTTTCAAATTGGCTTCTTATTCTATCTCACTTTCTGTTGTCATCTCTTTTGTAAACAAATATAAGTTATTGTAGTGGAACACCCTGGTCTCTGAAACTCTTAGTGGTACACCTTTTCTTTGAAACCTTCATGAAAAGAGTGGACACTATTTATTACAGTAATATTGAATCAAAGACACAATTTAAATCACCAAGGGACTTTACTTTGTGCTAATTCAAATATAATCAAAGCCTAACCTTGTGCTATTTGTATGAGCAGTGTTATTGTTTCAATGTGGTGGTAATCAAAACTCTGTCTAAGTCGAAGACATGTCAAATTGAACTTTCAGTATTTGTTTAGAAGTTTTAGACAGTAATCAGTTTTAAGCATTAAACTGGTGCCTGTTTCTAATCCTTATTTCTCCTCACTCCTAAACACTTTCTCTACAGCGATCCATGGTTTTATTTTATTTTATTAGGACGTTTTATTAACATATAAACGCAATATGCAACGGAGCGAGAGAAAATTCAGCAGGAGGCGGAGCTGAAGTCAAGTTCAGCAGACCACGGGGGAGCAGCCATCAGCAGAGGCCACGCCTCCAGCAAGAATTGGTTGTCAATGGAGAGGTCCCAGACCCTTGTCTGAAGCGAAGTGAAGGACAGGGTCTGGTTTTAACCAGGCTATGAGTATCCTAGAAGAAATAAAGCATGAAGTTAAAGCGAGTATAATTTATTCTATGTACTAGTATCCACATATTTGCAAATTAAATTACAGGAAAACTGCTAAAACTACTTTTTTTGTTTGTTTTGGGTACAGTATAACATCCTATAAAATTCAGTTTATGTTAATTTTGGTCAAAACTTGCAAGAGCCAATGCGGAGGGGCCAAAGAGCCGCATGTGGCTCCAGAGCCGCAGGTTGCAGACCCCTGGTCTAGAATAATATAGTCCTGGTTTGAAGAGTCCAGGTGTTGTGGTTTCTGAGCTGGACCAGGTCTAATATGGTGCAGTAGCCTAAAAATGATAAAAAAAAAAAACTTTGTTGAAGTTTCACAAATCAGAAAAAGGTTTCACAAAGCTCAAACTTAGTTTTATATATCCTTCTATTAGTGTAGAATAATCTAGTCCTGGTTTGAAGAGTCTAGGTGTTGTAGTTTTTGAGCTAGAGCAGATTAAACCCGCTCAAGGTACTGAAAAATTAGTTGTAATATGCCTTTAGTCATTTGCCGAATTGGAAGCTGGAATCGGAAGCTAACTTCAGCTTCGTATTCATTCAACCTTTATCTAGTCAGGTAAATCTTATAGAGCCTCATGGGCTCATTTACGAAAACGACCTGCTAAAACTAAAGAACGATTTTGTTTTATCAGCATTTAGGACAAGTTTGAGACGGAACGTGCTGTTCCCTCTGCTTCACCAAAACAAACGGACGCTTCCATAAAGCTTTCACGTCCGTTCAAAGACACGAAGGTATTTATTTTCAAAACAAGAGCAACAGCGCGAACTTTGCGTCTCTACACACTGCGGCGTCGAGAAGCAAGCTTTTATTCTGAAAGTCCAAAACAGGAAACGGTGGCTTCTGTAACTCGCCATTGCTAGACTGCTTTACGGAGGGGAAGAAGTCCAGTCAGAGAAGCTCCGTGCTGCAGTTGTATCTAACCAACCAATGGGCTGCCATTGTACACCGATGACGCCTCTCCTCATTTGCATTTATTCTTTTCCCAAATTTGCGTGAAATGAATAAGAAAATAAGGAAATACTAAATAAATAAGGAAAATAAACAAATGGGAAAATGAAAAGTTTTTCAAACAGATGTTGAATGAAAAATAGGTGAAAGAAAAATGGGTAAAAGGGATTGTATGAGAAATTGATTAATGAAAATGGGAAATACCAAATCAGGTAAATGGAAAAAGACAAAAGAAAAACTTGTTAAATTGAAAAATAGGTGAATGACAAATTGATTAAGTAAAAGTGGGAAATGGGAAAATAGGTAAATGAAAATTTGATTAAGTAAAAATGGGAAAAGAGGTAAATGAAAAATTGATTAAGTAAAAGTGGGAAAAGAGGTAAATGAAAAATTGATTAAGTAAAAGTGGGAAATGGGAAAATAGGTAAATGAAAATTTGATTAAGTAAAAATGGGAAAAGAGGTAAATGAAAAATTGATTAAGTAAAAGTGGGAAAAGAGGTAAATGAAAAATTGATTAAGTAAAAGTGGGAAAATAGGTAAATGAAAATTTGATTAAGTAAAAATGGGAAAATAGGTAAATGAAAAATTGATTAAGTAAAAGTGGGAAAATAGGTAAATGAAAAATTGATTAAGTAAAAATGGGAAAAGAGGTAAATGAAAATTGATTAAGTAAAAATGGTAAAAGAGGTAAGTAAAAATGGAAAAATTGGTAAATGAAAATTTGATTAAGTAAAAGTGGGAAAATAGGTGAAAATAGGTTAATGAATGACAAATAACTATTTATTTCACCATTTTAACCATTTTTATCACCATTTTTATCCATTTTATTTATTTATTTAATTTAGGCTAAAACGGCTCCCCATACTGGTAGCACCTAAACAAAGAACAAACACTTGGCTGCTGTGGACTTTATTGATGAAAGTGCAACACAAATACAAATAGCATTCTAACCAAAGCATCATCAGGAGAAAAACATCACTTATGTTCAGGTAATAATAACCTTGTCAAGCATTAACTTGTGCATCTTGTTCATTCAGACCGCCAGATTGTAGTTCCACCCACCACTGTCTCACCAAAGACCTTTTACAAGATTGGCAATGACTCCTACAAAGTGGTGACTCAGAAGATGAGGTGGGATGAGGCTCGGAGACAATGTCAGGCAGATGATGCTGATCTGGCCAGTATCCTAAACCCTGTAATCCAGGCATACATCACCTTGCAGATTTCCAAGCTCAACGAGCCTATCTGGATCGGCCTCAACAGCAATGTGGTAACCGTCCACCTGTTTTGGAATAATTTAGTTTCAAGTACAACTTTAAATGTCATTTTATTTTAAATGAGCACAATTATTATTATTTTCAGACAGGGGGTCGCTACAAGTGGGTTGACAACTGGCTTCTCTCCTACACAAAATGGGGCAAAAATGAGCCAAAAAGCAACTATGGCTGTGTGTATATAGATGTGGACCACACATGGAAGACAGCACCGTGCACCACAACCTACTATTCTATTTGCAAAATGTCTCCAGGTTAGGCAATTTTCTTTTTCCACTTTTTCATGAAACACTCACTGACCTAACAGTTTTTGGGTTTTTTTTTTCAAATCACTGGGCTGAAATGTGAATTTTGTTTCCTACAGAGGTAGCTCCGACTGAGCCACCACAGCTACCTGGCAACTGTCCAGAGTCGAAGAAACAAAGACCATGGATGCCTTTCAGAGGCCATTGCTATGCTTTCTTAAGCTCAATGGTGGACAACTGGGCCCAAGCCTCAGTTGAATGTCTGAAAATGGGTACATCTTATTTTTCTTGTTTTTGATACATTACTTCTTTATGCATAAACTATAACTCTATGTCATTGGGGTTGTCAGGTGCATCTTTAGTGAGCATCCAAGACCCAGTTGAGGAGACGTTTATACAGCAGACTATTGAACTTCTGCAGGATAGTGCAAAATCTTTCTGGATTGGTCTTTACAAGTCCCATGACGGTAAGAATAATGAAGTTAAATTCTGATTATGTGTCTTTACAAATACTACAACAGTTACATACTCTGATCCCTTGATCTCATTTGAAAACAAACATATTTGAAATAATATGACGAGAACAACCAGCTGCCACAGATTTTATGATAGGGAGGATATGTCATGTTAACCAAGTAAAGAGAGATGTTTCCATTTATAATCAGTCTTAGACAAGTTGTTTTATGTACATTTTATATTAGGGAGAGAAAAAAACAGAGAGAAGTGATATTACAGTACTGTACTGTATATGCAAATCTGATTACATGTCTATCAGAAGCTTGCTTTTAATTCCTGAGCATGCACCCAAGAGCAGAGATTTCAGAATTATTCAGAAATTCTTGTAAATGTGAAGCAGAAATAATAAGTTGTGATAAAAAGTCAAATTCAGTCTGACCATCTAAACAAAACTTACTCTCGTCCTTTGAGGCTTAATGTAGTTTTTGAGTGTGTTTACGACTGCACTGAAGAATAAAGATTTTGTTCAATACCCCAAATAAATACAGCACATTTTCGGAGCAATGGTTCGTTCAGTATAGTAGCTATACTTGCTAAAGAAATGTGTCTTGCTTCCAGATGAGTGGATGTGGATTGATAACAGCGTTGTGGACTACACCAACTGGAAAACAGGAATGCCAAAGTCAGACTCGTGTGTGAACATCCATTCCGACAGTGGACAATGGAGCACAGCCACCTGCAGCAGATACAGGTCTTATATCTGCAAAACACCTAAAAGTAAGTAAAATCTGATATTTTCTTTCCCATTCCCAAGTCATGAATCAATTACTTACACTTACTACTTTCTATGTCTATATATTTTAGCTATAAAACCCACAGAAAAGGTTCCATCTGCTGGTAAGTCAATAATTTTTTTTGAAAAGGAACTGCATTACATTTCATGCTAAAGCTGCCCAAGTGGTAACACTTCTGTGTTCCCTCCTTAGCTCCTGTCATTCAAGAAGCTTCACATGGATCTGCTGGCATCACCGTGGCTGTGGTGCTGATGATAATTGCCATTGTTGGACTTGGTGCCTTCCTGCTTTTCCGCAAACGGATAAAAATACCCACTCCTGCTCTTGGAGACTGCACCTTTGACAACAATTTATACTTCAACAATCCAACCCGAGCCCCTGTAGACACTAGAGGCCTGGTGGACAACATAGAGCAGAATGAGCAAGCATAGGAAGATAATGTATGTGAAATGACGATCCGCACAAAAAATAAATGATCCAGAGAATTTCTCTGGTAATTTTGTCATTTTCAGAAGACTAGCTGAAAGATTTTGACTATAAAAAAAATTACAAATCTTGCTGCAAGCACTGACATCGCACTTAGTAAAATATGCACAAGATAATATATATTAAAACAAAAGCAAATTAAAAATGTTATTTGTGAAATCTGTAGAAATTTTCTCTTTTGGCTAACCAGTGTGACCAAAATCATGTACATGTTCAAATAAAACAAGATGAATTTCCAATGCAAGCTGTAAGAGCTACCATTTCAATGAACTGTTTATGAGCCTCTTTCTTATACTGTAAATAGATATCAATTACGGTAAATAAAAATAAATTAAACAAAGTTGTCTTTTTTCCTCCACCTTTTAGGATTTTCAGTATGAGCTTACTGGTAAATGTGCAGACTTTGTAGACTGTATCGAATGTGTTGTACTTTAAAACCACCCAACACCGCTGAATAAATTAGAAGGAAAATAATAACCACTTTAGTTTTTCCTAGACTTACAGCAATAATTCAGATTTTTAAAAGTCAGAGTCTGAGCAATTATGTTGTAGATTGCTCATTGAATGCCCTCAGTTTAACAGATTGATGAGCTAACATATAGCCCAAGTGGAGCCAACACCAAAATGGATTTATGCCATTTTAAATAAACTCCTAGTTAATATGTTTCATTACAGTTTATACAAACATAGTAAAAAAAAATTAAAAAACTGTTTTGCATTACACTGATATTTGTACATAAACCTATTTTTTTGCAAGTGCAAATAGTGGACGCAGAACTATCCAACTTTTTCACTTTTTGGTACTTTATTTTGTACCCTTATTGCATGCTTTTTTTTTTTAGCAAGCTTAATTGGTTCTTCTCGTCCTGAACATTTCATTGCATTGTTGACCTTGTGTCTGCATATGACAAATAAACAATTTAACATAACATCAGAGCTAGACCAATATACGAGTAGGGCCAATATTTTAGGCTGATATAAGTGTTTGGGACATATTAGTATGGGTAATAATTGTCCCATTATGCACCAATATACAGTAAATGCTTCTGATATTCACCCCTAAAACGCTGAACCCCAAATGGGATTCGGACCAGCGACCTTCTCACTGAGAGGCAATAGCTCTACCAACTGAGCCACCGTACTGCCCAGAAGCAGAACTACAAGGTAGCTGAAAAGTTTTGGTTGCTACTTGGAGACTTCTGTCAAGAATATCACAAGATTTCTGCCTAAATGACTGGGTAATGCGACAATTGACAATAATGTACTTCTTCTTCTTCTTCTTTCGGCTTTTCCCTTTTCAGGGGTCGCCACAGCGAGTCATCCTCCTCCACCTCACTCTGTCCTCTGCATCCTCTGTCCTCACTCCAACTACCTTCATGTCCTCTCTAACTGACAATAATGTACATATTTATAAAATTTGCAATTACAATTTTATATAAATTATTTAACTACATTTATTTATATAGCACATTTACAGCATATTTAAAAAATCACATAAAATCAACAAGTACAATGAAATAGGTGGAAAACAAACTAAATGAGGAAACATTCAACCTCAAAATTATGATAGAACTCAAACTGATCTTGAATTAAAAGCCAGTGTAAAAAAGTGACTTTTCTGAGGGTGTTTAAAATATTGTATAGACTGTAATACAAATATCAAGGAGCAGGTTTTCCAGTGTTTGCGACCTACCTCTACAAAACCTTAATTTCCTCTGTGCTTTAATTTAGCTCTGAGCTACACTATAGCTGGAGGATCTATGTGCTTTGTTAGGGATTTAAAAAAAAGTAAAAAAAAAAGTTCAGTTAAATACTTGGGAACCAAGCCATTCAAAACTTAAAAAAAAAAAAAAGAGTAAAATGAACAGGCAGCCAGTTTGTTGCTAACTGAGGTGATGTCTTTGCTAAGACATTTTTGGATGCAATTGTTTTAAGGCGGCAACAATCCCCTTGTCAGTTCAGTCAGAATTTTGTTCCTGTGGGGGGTGACCTTGCACAACACTTGTCCGTGGAGACCATTGAAAAATATACTTAGGTTTAATTCACCATTTTCAGCCTCTACACAAACTAAACAAATTCAAGACTCTTGGCAAACTTCAGAGTGGGCAACAAATTTTGCCATGCCAAACACCTCACTGCTACAAATGAGGTATAGTAATCACTTGGCTTCAAGGCTGTTGTACACTGTAAACCCAAATTTTCTTTTACATAACAAGTCAAGCTATTATTACTAATCGTTTTGTTACTTTGCAAAAGGCGGGACCATTACTAAACAACATGTGAATTGTAAACTACTCAAAATGAGTAGCTGATGTACTAATGGCTCTGAGTGGAGACAACTCTCATTTACATGTTTTTACCGGTTTGGGGCGGGGCTTGTCAGTGAACACCTGCCTGGTGCGCACAAAGATGAAGAAAAAAATGAAGAAGAACCGTGAGCCCAGTGCATGTTTCTCCTGACTGTTTGCTGCAAATCTCATTACTGTGACAAAGTGCTGAAATCAGGTCAGTCTGGTTGATGTAACAGTTTATCGACATGTGTTAAGTGCTCAAATTTGATTCAGTTTTTATTGTACTTGCTGGTAAAATAACATTTTTGTCGTGCTCATGTTAATGTTAGCTATAATGTTTCACCGGAGTGTCAACTGCATCATTTTTGCCCTACATTATAGCTACTTTGTAGTTGATCATCCTTTGTTATTATTTTGGGACTGAATGAATTAGTATCTACGGAGCCCCCCAGGGGACGTGGAAAAAAAATTTTTTCTTTGCGTGAGCACGCAAACGTTTGCGTGCGCACGCAAAACTATTGCGAGGTAACGCAAAACCTTTTGCGTGGGAACGCAAAACCCTTTGCGTTCCCACGCAAAAGGTTTTGCTTTACAGACACCATGGGAGGGGTTCCTTTAAAAGGAATGTGGACTCAATAATAAAAGCATGTCACTGTGGCGCAACCAGTAACGCATCGGCTTGCCGCTCCAAAACTATTTACAAAACAACAATAAAAACGTTCAATTATATAATCATTCCTCTTTCTTATTTTGCTTAATGGTTTTTAACTTATCCCTGAAATTCTGACACAGAATCACAAGTTCAGAGGGACAAACAGAGCGCAGCTGATTCCACGGAGCTTGAACGTGAAATATACAACGGAAAATTACTTTTACCACTGCAGCACACACTGGACATCCTTATATTTGATATATATGATTTCAAAATTCAATTAAATTGAGGGTACTGTCTGCTCCATTGTCGTAATGTTGAGCCACAAACAACAATGCTGCAGATAATACAGGTTTTTATTGTGTTTATTCTGTGACATTAAGCAAAATAAGAAAGAGGAATGATTATATAATTGAACGTTTTTATTGTTGTTTTGTAAATAGTTTTCTTCTGTTTTCTTAATCTGGAATGAATAAATAATCTAAAAAAAAAAAAATGTTGTCCCGTCTGGGAATCGATCTCGTGACCTTTGGAGCGGCAAGCTGATGCGTTACTGGTTGAGCTACAGTGACATGCTTTCATTACTGAGTCCACATTCCTTTTAAAGGAACCCCTCCCATGGTGTCTGTAAAGCAAAACCTTTTGCGTGGGAACGCAAAGGGTTTTGCGTTCCCACGCAAAAGGTTTTGCGTTACCTCGCAATAGTTTTGCGTGCGCACGCAAACGTTTGCGTGCTCACGCAAAGAATTTTTTTTTTTCCACGTCCCCTGGGGGGCTCCGTAAGTACCAGTAGTTAATGCCTGTAGCAAACAAAAACGAATTGCCCCTCACAGATAGCTAATGCTATTAGCAGTTAGCTTTACGTTAGCTTCCTGTTGCGTACAGAATAATTTGCCACTTACTTCAACAGGGAACATTCAAACCAAGGGCTGTTGGTTCAATCATTCCTGGTGATGTAGTGAATTTTGCTTATATTCTGTGTTAGTTCATTAAATTCTTCTTTTCTTTTTTTTTTGTCATACCGCCATATTGGATTTGTTCGCCAAATAGAAGACAAAACAACATGTGGACCTAACATTTGGAGGGATGACGTTGTGGAAACATCACCAAGCCTTCTGATGAAACGCTGGCCTGCACTCTTTACTAATAAATAAATAAATAAATGTCACATTTTTGTCATCTGTGTATGTTTCCCATACAAGACAAAATTCGTCTCTGCATTTAACCCAACCACAACCAGGTGGTGCAGTGGGCAGCCATAGAAAGCGCCCGGGGAGCTGGGGAAATAGGTGTGCACTCATAGACACCCCAAGCAGTTCCCTTATCAGTCAGTCACTCGGTGTAACACTATTGCTATGAGAAATTGCACCCCCGTGCGATTACCTGAAGGAATACATTCACGCCTTTACGGTAGGGGGTGTCAGCGTCACCCCAGAGACCCCACCCTCTGGGTACTTAAGACGCGGACGCCCATCCCACGTCCTCTTATTGCCCTTCACCTCGCTTAAACCTGAACTTCTCTTCGTGGGACTTCTCTGTTGTTCATTGCTCGACCAGAGGTGAGCTCGCTCCCTATGCAGAGCGTAAAGAGAATTTTTCCTGCGTATTGCTGGGCTGGCGAAAGCTAGTCCGGCACATTTTTTCCTTAACCCCAATGTTTTCTTCTCTTCTCTCCGAAGACTGCTTCACTCGACGGCACTAACTGCATCACATCTCTACCCTGCTAAGTTGTAGCAGGCTAGCCAGCGAAAGAGACGCAATGGAGGAGACGTCTCGAAAGAGAATTTTGGAAAGACTTGCTTGTCTTCTCTCGGACATGGCTCCAGAGAAAGGAAAGCGAAAGCAGAGACTTACGAAAAAAGCTAGCAGGACGGCAAGCCCGACCTCGCGCGCCTGCCCCAGCGGATGCGGTTTTTACCTCTCGGCGACGGACACCCATGAGGCCTGTCCCGTCTGCCTGGGAATGCTGCACGCGAAAATGGCACTGGACGCGCCCGACTTATGCCCGCACTGCAGCCAGATGCTGGAGGTGGTTCGGAGGCACCAAGTGGACTTTGTGGCCAAAGCCATGGGTGCAACCGTGGCGCCAACAGACCTGAACCTCAATGAAACTCTCACTCCCACACCGGAGCTCGAGAGCATGGTTCTGGAGGACAGCACCCGAGTCGAATGGGGCGACAGTCCAGATGTGGCGGCTCCCATTGGGGACTCGACAGCCGACTTTGACACTCGAGGCATGATGAATGCGGATGAGATTTCGCTAACAGCCTCAGGTGAATTTTCTGGTGACGAAGCTGACAACGAGTGCAACAGGGAGGAGGGGGACCTCTCTCACACTCCGGCGCCTGTACTCCCGGAGACTGACACTTCGATCCCTGCTCAGTTCGATTGGTGCCGGAGAGCGGCGGACACGTTGCAGATCCCGTGGCCCGAACCTCCACCTCGTCAAAAAGTCACGAGGTTGGCAGGAAATTATTTCTACGCAAAACAGCAATCTACAATGAGGCACAGGATACCTATCTTCCTGGATTTCCTCACAGAGCTGACTCGCACCTGGCCTGAGCCCAGGGCTCCTATGCTGCTCCCGCTCTCACAGTTCCTTGACGTGGCCAGGATAGAAACAGCAGGAATAGCCAACATGCCACAAATGGAGGACATGTTGGCATCTCATTTGGCCCCCAGGTCTTCTGGAACAAAACCGACTCTGCCCAGTAGGGCCTGTCGAGCCTTAGCTACTCAGCCCGAGAAATGCTACAGGGCTCAGGGCCTCGCGGCGCACGCGATGAACGCGTCCGCAATGATGCAAGCGTACCTGGCTGAAAAACTGCAGGAGCTCCAGGTGACGACAGACAAGCAGGCTGCCACCGAAGTGCTGGAGGAAGCCCGCAGGGCAATAGACTTTGTGCTCCAAATGATGGGGACAGCAACTATCGCGCAGGGCAGAGGAATGGCCGAGGTGGTCATTGCACAACGCTATCTGTGGATGACCCTAACAGACCTCCCGGAGGGATAGCGGATTCATTTTCTGCACCACTCAATAGAACCGACGGGACTGTTTGGAAAAGCTCTGGACCGGATTCAGACAAGGCTTGAACAGAGGCGCAAACAGGCTGAAGCCCTCCGGGAAGGCATGCCCAGGAGAGCCTTTTGCCCCCCCAGGGAGACAGCAGGGAACAGACCCGTGCAGCCTCGGCACCGCTCAACCACTCGTAATCCGCCGCAAAAGAGGCCGGCGCACGAGGGGGAGCACCGGCAAAGACCCCCGCCGGACCACCACAAGCCAGTCATTCCTGGAGTAGGAACAGGTTCGTTCCCCGCCAGGCGGTCCAACAAAGGACCTCCTCGGCAAGTCGGGACACAAGACAGAAGCGTGCCTGATGAAGCGGGCCCTTTGCTTAACTTTACAGGCTCGCCTGCCCACGTGGTATGGGACCTGAACCTTGCATGTCCAGACTTTATTTGTAAAAACGTACAAAAAGCTGGTGACTTTGTTATACGCACAAAACATGGTTGTTCTGCTGTGAGTGACATAAAGTCAGAGATGTTGCACAAAAACACAAATAAAACTCAAAGAATGGTTTCACCCTGTTTCTTGACTCAAAAACCCCCCCACAGCAACATCAACAACACGTCCCCCCCATACCGATCGCTATAAAGGGAGGAGGGCGGTCCCCACCCCTCCCTCATGGCTCATGGGGTATTAGCTCAGACAATAAGCCCCAGCAGGTGACCTCGAGGCTGTCTGCAGCAGACAGACCTAGAGACATCTGCAAACAGGTACACCGGCACCCACGGGGCCAGGTGAGGGGGGTCACGTCTTTTGACCCCCACCCTGTCGGAACCTACAAGGCCGACAATATACAAATTCATCAAGTCTGCAGCACGTCCGCACGCCAGGAGGGCATGCCGACAGAACTTGGTAACCATGGCAACTTTCTGTTATGGCCACCAGTCGTTTTTCAACGGATGTCAGTAATGAGTAGCGGAGAGGCCATAGCAAAGGCCTACAGAGCTGGGCCAGACTCACATTCTGACAAAGGAAACAACAATGATGCTGCTGTTTTTGTAAAGGTGCGGAGGCACAACTGGTAGAGCTGCTGCCTCTCAGCGAGAAGGTTGCCGGTTCAAATCCCGGTCCGGGGCCTTTCTGGGTGGAGTTTGCATGTTCTCCCCGTGCATGCGTGGGTTTCCTCCGGGTACTCCGGTTTCCTCCCACAGACCAAAAAACATGCTTGTTAGGCTGATTGGTGACTCTAAATTGACCCTAGGTGTGAGTGTGAGAGTGGATGGTTGTTTGGTGTGAGTGAGACAGGTCCCTCTTGTAAATGAGTCCCCGTGACTCAACGAGGCTAGCCTGTATAAATAAAGGTTGAATGAATGAAAAAAAAAAAAAAACGTTACAAAGCAGGGAATGCACCGGGACGGGACCAGGATCCCTCTCATCCCCAAAAGGGTCTGGACTTAATGCCATCAGACAGGCTTATATATGATCAGCAGAAAAAGGTTTTTAGTGCAGCTTTACACCCTTGCGCTGAAACTAACTTTCCGTCTTACACGGACAACAGACCATGCATAAGCAGTGCATCTGCAGCAAGTGACAGTGCTCGTTATACCGAGTCAGCTCTGCCTTTAAACGACGTCCCCTCTCCAGGGGTAACACAACCCCCTGGGGTTTTGCCAAGCCCCAGAGTAATGGTGGGGCCGGAGGCTCATGAACCAGACCTGGTCATGGAACGGACTGGAGTCAGGAGGTCTGCTCGCATACAAAACAGGCACCCCATCCGCCCGTGTCTCTCCCTAAGAGGAGAAAAAGCAAACATTCTGGCTCACGTTTATCCAACAGGGACGGTGCGTTGCTCCTGTCCCCCATCACTCCTGGTCCGGGTGACGTGGGGGCACTTTTAGAGGAAGGCCCCCTCCCTAATATAACTGGCCCCCAAGGGGTCAAGGGGCCCAGGGCCCTTGGAGGTGGGCTTTCTCCAGGAACGTGGGCATCTGCCCCTCTGCAGGGACCTACTGCATCACCAACAAGAACAGCCTCTCCGCTCACGCCCAGGACTGTGGCAACCTACAGCTTGGCTGTTGAAAGGGACAAACTGATGGCCTCAGGCCTCCCCAGCAATGTGGTACCATACAAGGGGCAAGAGCGGTTTCAACACAGACTCTCTATGCTTGTAAATGGGGTGTTTTTGAAGCTTGGTGCATGGAAAGGAATATTGTTCCTTATTCCTGTGACCTGGTCCAGCTTCTTACCTTTCTACAGGACTTGCTGGAGAAAGGCCGCTCTTTTTCTACAATTAATGTGTTTCTGTCAGCCATCTCTGCATGCCATGAGGGCTGGGGGGGCAAGACGCCCGGCGCACACCCTCTCATGATAAGGTTCATGAAGGGCGTACTGAGGAAGAGACCCCCCAGCAGGACTTTGACCCCTGAGTGGGATCTTCAATTGGTCCTGAGTGCTCTCTGTGAGCCCCCATTTGAACCCTTAAGTGATACTAAGATAGATTTGTTATCTTATAAGACCGCTTTACTCCTGGCTCTGTGCTCGGCGAAACGTGTGGGTGACCTCCATGCTCTGTCTGTACATCCAATGTGTACAAAGTTTGCCCCTGACGGGTCAAAGGTCACCCTAAGGCCTAACCCTGCATACGTCCCAAAGGTCTTGACTTTGAATCCCAGAAGTTTGGACATTGAGCTCTCTTCTTTTCCTCCTGCTCCTGTCCTCACTCAGGAACAGAGGAAACTGGGTACTCTGCCCTGTTAGGGCCTTAAGTGCTTAATTGAGAAAACAGCTGATTGGAGGGGAAAAAAACAGCTGTTCGTGTGTTTTGCAGCCCCTGCTACTGGCAGGGCACAGTCAACGCAACGCCTCTCACACTGGGTAACTGAGGCCATTAAGAGAGCGTACAGTAGCAAGGGTCAACAGGTGCCATCTGGGGTACGTGCCCATTCTACCCGAGGCTTGGCCACCTCGTGGTCACTGTTCAAGGGCGTGCCAGTTGCAGACATCTGCGTGGCTGCGAACGAGCTCAACGAACATGTTTGCAAAACATTACAGTTTGGACGTTACTGCGTGTGACGTCACTCAGGCTGTCCTCTCTAACACATAGTAGAGAGCAGCCAAGTGATGCCTAATGTATAAAGGCAGATGTTCATACAAACATGCATTTTACTGAGCATTTCAAGGGCGTGAATGAATTACGTTCCCATAGCAATAGTGTTGCACCGAGTGACTGACTGATAAGGGAACTGAAAGTTATGCACCATAACTCATTTTCTCTGAAGGAAGGGAACGAGGTGCAACACAGTTGGCCCTTTTCAATATTGAAAGCTTGGTGAAATGCATTTTGGAGAACGTGGGATGGGCGTCCGCGTCTTAAGTACCCAGAGGGCGGGATCTCTGAAGTGACGCCGACGCCCCCTACCATAAAGGCGTGAATGTATTCCTTCAGGTAATCACGCGGGGGCGCAATTTCCCATAGCAATAGTGTTGCACCTCGTTCCCTTCCTTCAGGGAACATGAGTTACTGTGCATAACTTTCAGGTACACATATTATTCTGATGGTCATTTGCTCTCCAGTTGTACAGCACACTAATTTCTTTTTTTTAATTATTTTTTTAATTTGTATGGAATTCTAAAGGATTGTGGAAAAAGACCTGCTGCAGGAATTTTATTTTGTCCTTCATGATCACACCACCAGTCTTATGGAAATGAGGGGCAACGTGGCTGAACATTTGGCACAGCTTTTGCAGCAAATGAAGGTAATACTGGGTCAAAACAAATTGTCTGTGTGTGTCTTTGTTTGTGTGTATGAGACTTTTCCCTTCAACATATCTATCAATTTTCTGTCTTACAGTCCCTGGATCCCAATGAAAAACCAGTCCTACTAAGAGGGCATCTTCACCTACTCTGAGACAATCACACTGAGTATTTACATGTTTAAAATAGGGCTAGGCGATATGGACAAAAATTCATATCTCGATATTGTTATGATATATCACGATATACGATATATATCTCGATATAATTTTCTTTCCATAAAAGAATAACAAAAATATATTTCTGAGTCAAAGCTTTGTCCCAGTTGTCACACAGCAACATTTATTAACAAACAGCTGTAACTCTACAAAATAAATGTCTAAAAAATGAACTATTTACATACATTACTTTATTTTTT
>JBBPBX010003682.1:44868-67223 GCA_038048925.1 Garcialebias charrua
CACTATTTTTGCAATAAATTTGTGAAAAATAAATTAAATTGTCATTTTTTGTGTAAGAAACAACAGGTAGTATACAGACAATTATTGTGTAATGTTAAAAAATCTAATTGATTATTATTATTATTATTATTTACATTTAGTATTTCTAACTAAAAAAGATGAGAAATGAATACTGATGAACATGAGAAACAAATACTGATCATCATGGGTAATGATTACTGATATATATGATTAATGGTTGAGTTAATTACTCGTGGTGCTGTTGACAAACAGGGTGCCGGCGGAAATTGTACTACTGTTAGTCGAAGACCCCGAGGAGGGAAACGTGTCAGGAGACAGAGGGAGAGGAGGAAAGTGAAGAATGTAGGACTGAGGGTTGCAACTCTAAATGTGGGGACAATGACAGGCAAAGGTAGAGAGCTGGCTGACATGATGCAGAGAAGAAAGGTAGATGTTTTATGTGTCCAAGAGACCAAGTGGAAGGGCAGCAAGGCTCGCAGTATTGGAGCAGGGTTCAAACTGTTTTACCATGGTGTGGATAGAAAGAGAAATGGAGTAGGGGTGGTCCTGAAGGAGGAGCTGGCAAAGAATGTAGTAGAGGTGAAGAGAGTGTCAGATAGGGTGATGTGTCTGAAGGTAGAAGTAGAAGGTCTGATGCTAAACATAGTCAGTGGTTATGCTCCACAGGTTGGATGTGATGGGGAGGAGAAAGATACATTTTGGAAAGATTTGGATGAAGTGATAGAGAGTATTCCCAGGGAGGAAAGAGTGGTGATTGGAGCAGACCTGAATGGACATGTTGGTGAAGGAAACAGAGGGGATGAGGAAGTGATGGGTAGGTTTGGTGTCAAGGAAAGAAACCAGGAAGGACAGATGGTGGTGGATTTTGCCAAGAGAATGGAAATGGCTATAGTCAATACCTATTTCCAAAAGAGGGAGGAACATAGAGTGACCTATAAGAGTGGAGGAAGGAGTACACAGGTCGACTACATTCTGTGTAGAAGAGGAAACCTGAGGGAGATTGGAGACTGTAAGGTTGTGGCAGGGGAGAGCGTGGCCAGACAGCATCGGATGGTTGTGTGTAGAATGACTGTTGTTGCGAAGAAGAGAAAAAGAGTAAAATCAGAGAAGAAGACCAAATGGTGGAAGCTAAAGAAGGAAGAATGTTGTGAGAAATTCAGAGATGAGCTGTTAAAGGCTCTGGGTGGTAAGAAAGAGCTTCCAAGTGACTGGGCTACTACAGCAACAGTAATTAGAGAGACAGGTAGGAAGGTACTTGGTGTGTCATCTGGACAGAGAATGGATGATAAGGAAACCTGGTGGTGGAATAGTGAAGTGCAGGACGCCATTCAAAGAAAGAGATTAGCCAAGAAGAAATATGACAGTGAGAGGACTGAAGAGAGGAGACAGGAATATAAGGAGATGGGACATAGAGCAAAGAGGGAAGTAGCTAAGGCAAAGCAGAGGGCGTACAATGAGTTGTATGGGAGACTGGACACTAAAGAGGGCGAGAAGGACTTGTACCGATTGGCAAGACAGAGGGATCAGGCTGGAAAGGATGTGCAGCAGGTTAGGCTTATTAAAGATGGGAATGGGAATGTTCTAACAAGTGAGGAGAGTGTGATGGGAAGATGGAAGGATTACTTTGAGGAGCTAATGAATGAAGAGAATGAAAGAGAAAGAAGAGTGGAGGTCATAGAAACTGTGGACCAGGAAGTGGGAAAGATTAGTGAGGGTGAAGTCCGGAAAGCTCTGAAAAGAATGAAGAAGGGGAAGGCAGTAGGACCTGATGACATACCAGTGGAGGTTTGGAAATGTCTTGGAGAGATGGCAGTGAGGTTTTTGACTCAAATATTTAATGGAATATTTGAGGGTGAGAAAATGCCTGAAGAATGGAGAAGAAGTGTGCTGGTTCCCATTTTTAAGAACAAGGGTGATGTACAGAGTTGTAGCAACTACAGGGGAATTAAGTTGATGAGCCACACGATGAAGATCTGGGAGAGAGTTGTGGAAGGAAGGCTTAGACAAGAGGTGACTATCTGTGAGCAGCAGTATGGTTTCATGCCAAGAAAGAGCACCACAGATGCCATCTTTGCTTTGAGGATGTTGATAGAGAAGTACAGAGAGGGTCAGAAAGAACTCCATTGTGTGTTTGTGGATTTAGAAAAAGCATATGACAGGGTGCCAAGAGAGGAGGTGTGGTATTGCATGAGGAAATCTGGAGTGGCAGAAAAGTATGTTAGACTGGTACAGGACATGTATGAAGACAGCAGGACAGTGGTGAGATGTGCTGTAGGAGTGACAGATAGCTTCAAGGTGGAGGTGGGATTGCATCAAGGATCGGCTCTGAGCCCCTTCTTGTTTGCTCTGGTGATGGACCGACTAACAGATGAGGTCAGGCAGGAATCCCCATGGACTATGATGTTTGCAGATGACATTGTGATATGTGGTGAGAACAGGGAACAGGTGGAAGAGAACTTGGAGAGGTGGAGGTATTCACTTGAAAGAAGAGGAATGAAAGTCAGCCGTAGTAAGACAGAGTACATGTGTGTGAATGAGAGGGAGGCCAGTGGAACAGTGAGGCTACAAGGAGCAGAGGTCACAAAGGTGCAGGACTTCAAGTACTTGGGGTCCACTGTCCAGGAAAATGGGAAATGTGGTAAAGAGGTGAAAAAGAGAGTCCAGGCAGGATGGAGTGGATGGAGAAAAGTTTCAGGAGTGATTTGTGACAAAAAGGTGTCAGCAAAGGTCAAAGGAAAAGTTTACAAGACAGTGGTGAGACCAGCTATGTTGTATGGTCTGGAGACAGTGGCATTGACAAAAAGACAGGAGAAAGAACTGGAAGTAGCAGAAATGAAGATGCTGAGGTTCTCCTTAGGAGTGACAAGGATGGATAAGATCAGGAATGAGATAATCAGAGGTACAGCACATGTTAAACAACTGGGAGATAAAGTTAGGGAGGCCAGACTGAGATGGTTTGGACATGTCCAGAGGAGGGACAGTGGGTATATTGGTAGAAGGATGTTAGAAATGCAGCTGCCAGGAAAAAGACACAGAGGAAGGCCAAAGAGGAGATATATGGATGCAGTTAGAGAGGACATGAAGGTAGTTGGAGTGAGGACAGAGGATGCAGAGGACAGAGTGAGGTGGAGGAGGATGACTCGCTGTGGCGACCCCTGAAAAGTGAAAAGCCGAAAGAAGAAGAAGAAGGTTGAGTTAATTACTCATAAACAATAGTTTTTAAAAATTTGAGTTTTTTAGTAAAATATTATCTTGGACACAAGACTTTATGTAAACAGAGCTTCATTTGTTTTGTTTTTGATTTTGTAAAAACTGGACATCCCCTCGCAATCACTTTCCGTATTCGGCTTTATTAATGATTACTAATTTGGGTTTACAGTGCTAATCCTTAGGAGCTTACTCAACTCTTTTTTTTTTTGTTGGTGTGCTGGGTTTTTATAGCCAGCACCAATGCTCTAGAATGCTCCTCAAACAAGTGCTGAAAGTTTGGTTCCTCTAGTGAAGTCAGCCATCAGCTACAGTGGAAAACAAACCTAATTCCAGCATCCAAAACAGGCAGAGGAGAGATAAGCACAATCCTGGGAAAATTGGTAAGCTTTCAAAACTATTTATATCAGGCGATATGGATGTTTTTTTTATGTAACAACATATTACAAACAATCTTGTTGCTGCTGGGCTGATTTAGACAGAGGTGAATCCTGGGAAAATTGGTAAGCTTTCAAGACTATTTATATCAGGCGATATGGCTGTTTTTTTATGTAACAACATATTACAAACAATCTTGTTGCTGCTGGGCTGATTTAGACAGAGGTGTATTCCACAAGAGAATGCTTAGCTTAGTCTGTTTTGCCCTGTATGTTTGATCCTTGATGAATCAGTGATGTAAAAAATTGGAAAAGGATTTGAGAATGGGGACAAATCACATTTACTCACACAAACAGATGCTTGTCTTATTTAAGCTGACAAATACAAAATTAACAGATCTGTATTACCTAAAATTGTTTGAAAAGACAGCAAATTATTGGTAGGACAATGGCAAGAGAGCAGAAGGATTAAAAACTTTAAACTTACTGAGTCCAAGGTTCAGAAAACAATGGTAAATCGAATTATAGGTATTGGTAAATTATACACACACACACACACACACAACCCCCCCACACACACACACACACACACACATATATATACATATACATACATACATACATACATACATACATACATACATATATATATATATATATATATATATATATATATATATATATATATATATATATACATATATATATATATATATATATATATATATATATATATATATATATATATATATATATATATATATATATATATATATATATATATATATATATATATATATATATATATATATATATATATATATATATATATATATATATATATATATATATATATATATATATATATATATATATATATATATATATATATATATATATATATATATATATATATATATATACATATATATATATATATATATATATATATATATATATATATATATATATATATATATATATATATATATAAATAAAGGTTATTTGGCAAGTCCAGGACATGATGGACAGGAAGCATGCGGGTTGATCAACAGATGCATAAACAAAAAGGTTTAAGGATAAGAACAAATACCACTAGACTGGCAAGACGCTGGTGGAAATAACCATATGGGCAGAAAAGCAAGGGATGGAAAACAAAAGTAAAAAAGATCCTCAATAAGATAGGAATTAAGGGTTGCACTGTAATACAAAGTAGAAGTAACAGTAATGAGGATCTTAAAAAGAAACTACTAAATGGACAACAGGCCAAAGAAACTCTTCTTCTTTCCAGTGTTGTGGGGAGCTGGTGTCTATTTTCAGCAGACACTGTGCAAAAGGTGGGGTGAGTCTTGAATAGATTGCAAGTCCATCGCAGAACCAAACCTTCAGACTACAGCATTAAAAAATACAACTCCCCAACTTGTCAACTAAAGTAAATGTAAGCACTTCTTGTACAGTCTTTGCCCATCACTTTTGAAGACCAGTTCTACATCCCTACCCAATTTCTCTCAATTTTAATTACTGTCTCTAGTCCCCCCACCCACCCTTATCCCCCCAAAGTTTCTGCTCTGTACTTTCTCACTTGCCTGCACTAATCCTTTTGTTGTGCACTGAGGGGCCCAGGCTTTGACTAACTATTAGACACTGTAAGGACTGGTTCTGTGGAAGGGTTGCCTGCTGAGTCCTCTTGTTCTCCATCAGATCAGGCATACTTTTACCACTGCCTCTCTGAGCAAGAACAAATCACTGCTCTTCTCTGTTGGTAGCTTAAGGTTTATTATGGTCAATAACTTTGCTTCGGATCTTGTTTTTGATTTTCGGGATCATGTATTCTGACGTTCACTTTTGTGTTTCAGTCCCCTGGACAGTCCTGGGAGCTTGAGAGCATCTGACAGCGCTGATAGGAACATGCACTTTAGGAGCACTGCTCCATGTTTGGTGCTGCTGCTGCATCTTTTTGTGTTGGAGCGAGTGCTAGAAAGCAACGCGCAGGACCAAGACTACCTCCAGGAAGCTCTCAGGACTTTAAACCTACCTCTGGGGAGTGATGACAAGTTTCGGCTCCAGAAGAACAGAACCAGCGACCTGATTACCCAACTGCTCCGAGATGTGCATTGTGCAGAGAGGACTGGCATGACCCAGAGCATGTGTGAGAAAGTAAGATCTACAGTACACCCTTTTTAATCTTATAATGGAGGAACCAGTGAAAAATAAACTTTGCATAAAAGTTTGTTTTGATCTCATGTTCTGGTAAACATTATTATGGCTGGAATGTGTGGAGACTTAAGCCCTTGATCTCTATTCATGCTGAGTGGCTTTAGATATGCCTTGGTTTGGCAAATTGAACTCAATAGAGTGGATTTACCGGCAAGGCCTGTTGATTAAGTGGACCGTCAATCGGATTATATGTGTCAAGCTTTGAAAGTAAGATTTCTAAATAAGAGCAACTTCTTACATAGGCTGCTTCTTATGACTTTGATTGTTTTACCAACTCTCTAAGCTTTTAAAATATGTTAGTAGGTCTAGCTGGGCTTGGTTATTAAAATCACAACAGAATAGGCTTTTAGTTTGTCAAGGTGACCCATTTTTCAGTACATCATGATTAAGCGCTGTTATTGGTCAACTTTCTCTTAATAAAACTTGCTGTGCTTAATGTCTATGTCTTCTTTTGTTTCCAGTGCCTGACACCAAGCATTGTCCTCTCTGTGCTTGAAGATGATGATAGCATTTATCTCAACGAGGCAGATTATCAGAGAATCTCAACTGTTCTGTTATTTTACATAATTAACTTGGAACATCAGTGTGTTTCAAACAAGACCTCCCTTTCCTCCTCATATGGGAGTTTAGAGTTCTACCTTCTGGCTCTAACCAATCTGGACCCGGCTGAGGACGATCACTTCCTATCACACAGCGAGATACAAAGTATTCTGCAACTCATTAACCAACACTATCACCCTTCCAACCAGGACACCTTGAATATGCCAGTAAGGAAGTGTTTTCAGACAGATGTATGCTATTCAAAAACATGCAGATGCACATATGAACGTTTCATCTTTGCTTTCACAGTGTATTGACTCAGCTCGCCTTTTAGAAGATGTTGATGTAGAGGGAAATCCAGGTGTTGGAGTAACTCTGGTACCCAAAGTAGCAGCAATCATAATCAGCCACATCCTGCGTGGAAACTGTTTCACACAGAGGAACCTCCCGTCTCCCACCTTCTTTACAGATTACATTTTTCAATCTCTAAATTCTACAAACAACCTTCAGATAATTGGTAAGTTTAAAAAAAGTTCAGTACTTTGTCCCAACCTTTTAAATACCATCTTGTTAAAATAAAATAATAATATGACGAGCATCCTGTTACTAATTACAGTACATAGCAACATAAAAGTAGGTCTCAGACACTTATAATTAAACGTACTGATCATCAGCAAGTGTGAGCATCTCATTAAAAGTAGACGTCGTTTTGGCAAATTCATTTTTGAGTAAACGCAATGCCAAGAAGGATAGACATCAGCAATTATTGTTATTCCATAATTTGTTAGAAAGGTTTGTTAGGGGAGAAGTTTCTTGTTAAAAATAATGCGTTTTCTTGGCTGAAGCTTGTAAAGGTATATCTAAAAGAAGAAAAAAAAACTCTGGAACATCTTTTGGACAGATGAGTGCAAAGAGGTTCGGCCATGCGGCACAGCACCCCTATTGAAGACACCAAATACAGTACAGATGCCTCCGACCACTTGTCAAGCACAGTGGCAGTTGGTGATTTAGGCTTATTTTTACATAGCCACTAGTCCTGGGCACCTTGGAGTCTCTGAATCACCACAGACTCTAAGAATTGTATGGTCAAATGTAAGACCATGTGTTTGGTAACAGCTGAAACTGGGTCATCAAAGAGGACACAGTAGCAAAGCTACTATTAAATGGCTAAAAAGACTGATACAATCAAAATGTTTAAATGGCCCAGTCAAAAAACAGAAAGCAACTTATTTGAAAACAGTATGACATATTTATCTCCAAGTTTATTATCATGTAATACATTATGAGTACTTATGGCCTCTCATGTCAAAATTTAGCCGTTCAACTGGGTTTCATAAGACAAATGAATCCAACAATAAAGTCTAACCATGTGAAACTTCTGCACCTGTTTAGCCATTGTTATATGAACAGCTTGAACCACAAAGCATCCCTGATCAATTATTATTTTTGTCTTTGTCATTCTCTAACTATAATAAATAAAGTGATATGTGTTGTCATCATTGTATGTTTCCATACAATGGCAAAATTAGTACTCTACATTTAACCCATCACACCTGGGATACACCCAGGTGGAGCGGTGGGCAGCTATGGACCATAAGTGCTTGGGGGGCAATTAGAGATTGGCTGTCTTGCTCAGAGACACCACAACATGTGGGAATGGCTGGGGACTGAACCTGATCCCAGGTCAGCTGCCCTGCCTCTACCCCATCTCAGCCCCTAAATATAATGTTGTGAAGGAGAAAGTGTTGGTGCTGAAACTGACACTATTTCTGGACTTTTTTCTGCTTAGACCTGGAGAAGCTACTTCATCAGTTAGGAGCAGGAGCAAAGCACCATCACTACAGGAAGAGGCAGAGCAATAACGGAAGCACACAAGACCTGTTGATGAAGTCACTTGAAAACTGCAGCCATAAAACTGAGAAAGGATGGGAACAGGTGAGGAAGAGAAGAACATTTACATGTTTAGGAAGTAAAAAAAAAAAAAAAACGTGTTTAAACTATTTGCAGATAATTTGAACCTGGAGTTCAAAGGCCTTCTGCTCATTTCCACAACCCCTTTCAGGTGTGTTTTTCAGCACATCAGTTGGTGGATAGTTTTGATCTGGACCCCCATTTGCCCATTTCCGAGACACACTTCAGACAAATTTGCCCTGCCATTATTCAACAGTTGCTATGCAATGCCTGTGGATCAGCAGAACAAAAAACAGGAGGGTCTCCACCAACTGCTACAGAGAGTAAGGCGATCTTCTAATTGTGATTTAAGTTTAGCAGGGATTCGTTATAATTTAACAACAGTACGAACAGAGCAAGTACTGTATACTCAAAGATTCCTCCTTCCTGCAGAGTACGGCTACAGCACGGCTGCTGTCCTGGTCATCACAGTGAGCTCCATGTTGGGCATCTGTCTGGTGTTTTTTAACTCCTGTCAGGAGACCTACACACTCATCCTGCAGCTGTTTGTGGGCCTGGCAGTGGGAACACTCTCAGGAGATGCTCTCCTGCACCTCATACCACAGGTGCAAGATCTCCACAGCATTGAAACTATAGTCAAATGTGTGTTTAAGTGTGAAAATAAATGTGCTCATTTTTGTGTCTTGTGCAGATCCTTGGACTTCATGATGGAACCCACAGTCATGATGATGAATTCCATAATGAAGACAAGGAGTATTTGTGGAAGATGCTGTGCTTGATTGCTGGGATTTATGGATTTTTTCTTATTGAAAAAGTTTTTTCTTATTTAGTCCCTTCTCATGCCCATGTGAGTTTCTTCTTTCCCATTTTTATAAATTTACTGACACTGAAAAAAAGAATAGTTCTACCTGAGCAAAGGGCTGAAACTGCAGCAGACTTTTTTTTTATTTTTATCTGGCTGTTAAACTGTGAGAGTTTTGCAAAAACAAACACATTTGTCATGACAGTGCACATTAAGGAACAATGGCCCAGTGATGTTATTTTGTCTTTAGGGTCACTCCACTGACCTTCCCTTAGAATTGACCTGCAATGGCCAGTCACAAAGGGGCAAGTCCATTTCCACCATCCAGTTGGTGAGTCTCATCTAATATTTCATTAAACTGGTATTTTATGGAGGATTCTTGGCAGAGACATCCTTATTCTTGTTATCAACCCTTTTATATCCATTGTGATAAAATGGCAGTTCTTGGAAAATTCACTTTCATCCTTCCTGCACAGTTGTTATATAACCTAACAAGTGAAGAGGTGTGGGAGTGAATAAATAAACAAACATGTAGGATGTTGGAGCATGAACAAAATTACTTCTCTTTTTCCAGAAAGCTTGTGTTGTATTATTTATATATATATATATATATATATATATATATATAATATATATTTTTTTTTTTTTTTTTTTTTTCAACTGAATGTTTACTTCATAACCAGAACATTTTGCAGAGAGCTCCCAAAGAGAACAATCCTCACAAGAAAAAACAAGCTTTTATTCCTGAGATATGGACCTCCCCCCTCACAAAATGAGAATTTGTCAAAGCTGTCATCCAGCTCATTATGTTTAAATCCGAGTAAGGAGTACATTTAATTTATGAATCAAAAAACTATTCACACTAAATACAGATGTTTAAAAAAAAAACAGACTAAAGAAAAAAATGTTTCTAGGCCTGTCGCAATAAACAATAAATCCATTTATTGCATGTTAAATGAAAATGATCAACCTAATTTTCATTTATCAGCTTTATCGTTTCTTCGTGTCTTTCTCTTTCTACTGAAGACACTGGATGACAAAAGGATCACCTCTGGTGCTCTTTACTGACCCCTCCCTTTCTCTTTTTTCTCCAAAATTGCGTTTTTGGATCGTTAAAAGCAGCTAAGCTGAGAAGTTAAGCTAAGAGCTAAGCTAACCGGCCAATCTCGGGAAAAAAAACCTCCGTCTTGTCAAAGCTCAAAAAATTCACGGTTGAAACCCATGCCTTCGTGTAAAAAGTTGTTTTTCTCTGCCAAAAAAAAAAAAAGCTGAGAACTTGTTTACTGATTTTTTTAATTAAAAGCTTTGTGTGAAAAATGCTATGCTAAAGAGCTCAAACCACACCAAGTCCACTATTTTGAGAACCAAACAATAGGAACGAGACAGCCCATGTCACATCATGGGGCCTTCCTCCCATTTTTCTTAAAGAGACACGCTTCTCGCACCCTCCCTATCCATCCTTCAGTTTAAAGATTTATACTGCCATCCAGTGGTAAAAAAAATGTACTACACAAAATGTAACCAACAGTTCTTCTAGAATTTGACAATAATTACTAATTATTGTCAAATTTCAGACAATATTATCATTTATTGCAATAATTTCTGAGACAATTAATCACCCAACAAAATTTGTTATCGTGACAGGCTTCTTACGGCCACAATTAATAGCTGTTAACTGGAAAACAGAATCAGACCACAACCACGAGTAAATAATACTACAATAAAATATTTAGATCTGTCGTATTGTCTTGAACTGTAACTTTACTGTTTGTTATAACTTTTTAAAAACATTTTAGAAACTTAAAAAAAACTACAGATTGACTACAATCAAGACTCACTAGGTTCAAAGTACAAATTTATTTTTTGTCATTCTAACATATGAACATTTTAGAAGCCCTCATAGCCCCAAATGAGCTGTTGATGGAAAAATACTGAAATTATTGTACTAAAAATCTGTACAAACAAACTAGAGGGAATATGTAAAAGGTATTCGCCACAGCTGCCAGTCTATTGGAAACAATGCTATAGTACGGTACTCGGTTAAGAATACATAAAAGTGCTTTTTTTGGTGGAAAAAGATGAGTTTGAGTTTTGCCGACTCAGTCAGGTCTTGTCAGGAGAACCTTGCGCTGGTGGAGACTCACAGATGTGCTACTTTAATGATGAGATTTATTGATGTAATAATTTGTTTTTATTTTGCAGGGAGCAGTGGAAGACTTAGAATGCACAGAAATATCTCCTGAACACACAAACAAAAAGAGCCCTCCACATGAGAGTATGTAAAACGCAATGAGCTTGAAATGAGCTGCACAGTGTTTGTAATTAGTTCTCTGGAAAGACACCAATTGTCCCAGTCTGAGAATGAACTTTATTGACACAGGCTCTCTTTGTGTATCCAGAACAGGGAGTTCCTCTGCTGGCTGTAATGATAATTGTGGGAGACAGTCTTCATAATTTTGTCGATGGCCTGGTTGTTGGGGCGGCCTTCTCTTCTTCAGCTGAGACTGGCATGGCAACTACTGTGGCCATCCTGTGCCACGAAATCCCACATGAGATGGGTAAGAGATTGTCTCTGTGTTTTATCTTGTGGACCAAGAAAAACAACACTGTTCTTTAAAAGAACATTGTGTTGTTTGTTTGACTTTTAGGAGACTTTGCAGTGTTACTTAGCTCTGGGCTCTCTGTAAAAACTGCTGTGCTGGTGAACTTCCTCAGCGCTCTGACAGCCTTTCTCGGCCTCTACATTGGACTTTTTGTGTCCTCTGAGATGGAAGTGCAGCAGTGGATCTTCTCTGTGACCGCAGGGATATTTCTCTATTTGTCACTGGTGGAAATGGTAGGACCTTCTCCTAATACTAATGAACTTAATGGTTTTCTTATGACAGTTAACAGTCATCTAAAGACCAAAATATATAGCTCTGGTGTAATAGTACCATTTGTCTTTGATATTTCGATTCAATTAGCAATACTTTATTGCACTACCTAATTATTTTGACTTGAGTTTTCAAATTATTTTAGACTGTTATCACCAAATTCGGGTCAGCTTAACATGAGTTCCTTCTTTTTGCCTATAATACTACTAAAATACTTCTCAGAGTAATGTTCCAGCCTAAATCCATTTTTTAATTAAACTGCTGAAAGTTTTGCTTTTTCCATCACCAGCTTCCAGAGATGAGTCGAGTGAAGACAGACAGGCCAGGTCTTGTCTTTCTCCTGCAGAACCTTGGGCTCCTGATGGGTTGGACCTGCCTTCTGTTGCTTGCGTTCTTCGAACATGAGCTCAAATTCTGAATCCAGCGTACAACTTCTACACGATATTTGACCTGATTATCACCTGCTCTTCACAGCTGCAAGCTTTAGTTTCTGCAGACAAATGATTGGGCTGGACTGTACACTTTTATCTGGGGCAGGAGTTAAACGTCCCTTGTTCTTGATTTATATTTTTCAGACATTTCATGACCATGAACTCATTGTAATGGTCAGAACGGTGGTTCTTGAGATGGTCATTAGGTTTGAAGTGTTATAGGACTTTGTTTTAGCTCCTCCTCACATCACTAACGCTGAGCAGTCATTGCAAATAGCAGTTCTGCTATCAGTTTCTGACCCTTTAAAAAACTTCCACACCACTGACATTTTCACCTCTTCCTCTCTCGCCATGAGATCGGGCGCCCGTGACATCATAACATTGTGCTGGCGCTGCAGGCATCCTTGTCACTGGGTTGTCATACAAAAACAGCACTATATATATATATATATATATATATATATATATATATACATATAACTTTTTTTATATCTGTCAGCTATTTTGATGGAATGGCCAATGTCCGATATTTATCAGTAATATTAGCCGATACAATACCATGCTGATAATATCATGCATCCCTAATACTGTATATGATTTGAGAATTTGTTTTGCAACAATATCACACTCATATCAAGAGATGTGAGTATCCTTGCCCTCTTTTTCAAAAGCCAACAGCAGTGGGTGGATTTTTTTCCTCCCATCTGTGTCAAGCAGACAATCTTCATGTTGCTGGACTCCAAGAATCTGACGCATTCTGCACTAGTTATAATAAAAGAACTTAAATATGAGTACATTCTTCCATAAATGCTAGAATAATACCTAATTTAAGTGTGAACTGTGCGAGCTAATAGCTTTGTGAACATGTAGTGAGTTCCTGAAAAGTCACTCAGACATTCTACTGGTGATATCCTAAAAAACTTTCATGATGCCAATGAGTAGTATTTTGACCTACTTGCTTCTTTTAAGTCAGCGGGTGTAAATTTGCACTGTACATAAATTATATATTTTTCTGAAATATTTTGTATTAGAGAAGCTTATATGATTAAAAAATTATTTCTCATTGCCAACATATAAAACATTGCAAATCTAGTTTTTTCTTGTCTGAATGTGCTTTTAAACGGCAAAAATAAAGATTAAGTTTGTTGGTTTTGTACACGTCTACTAAAGCGGTTAAATGTGTTAAAGTATGTACTTTGTCCAAATAAATCTACAATATAAGAAACAATTGCTTTTCTTGAAAAACTTAAGCTAAAACATGTTCAACACCCTGAGTCCATATGAGGATGTTGTTGGGGTTTTTTTTTAAGAGAACTGCTTATCATAGAAAGGCTGATTTTATTTTTTAGAGTAATTCAGACCTTCTGATCCCAATTTGCAAAGAAAAATATAAAATGCAAAAAGGAAACCTACTGTCCTCACATGAGGACATCAGTTTTTTTTCTAAAACTACTTCCTGTACCTTGACAGAGTCTAGGTATGTATATTTATTTTTAATAATGTTATCTTGTAAGAAAAATCCTAAATAGTTTCTAAAACACTTGTTGTTTTTAGTATGGTCTAATGAAAAACTCTGTTATGAAGACAGGACTTCTATGTCTGGCATCCACAGCTTCAGATATAGCTACATGTTTTGAAAACCGATCTTCTCAACTCTGAGGTATTGTTCTTTGTTTTAAGGTCTCTGTGATCCAATATGAGGGCATTTCCACCCACCTGTGCTACTTGTTCTCTTCATCCACCAACCTGGGTGACTAATGCTTGGTACTGTACAAGACAGAAACTCCGACCCACACAGTGCACACGCTCTTTAGCTGTAAAAGTGGGCCTGCAGAAGGAGGGGGAGGAAGAGGAGAGAAAGATGAATGTATGGCACAATAAAACAACGAAACAGAAAAATATTTGTACATGGAATTGGATTTGTGACACTGAGTGGGCTCGAGGACTAGAGAGGATTTTTAATCAGCTCGCTGTGATTGAATTCTGGTGCTCTCAATGTGTTTGTGTAAAATTTGAACAAGCGGTTGTCGCGTATCTTTTTCATTTGTCTTGGGGATTAGTTTCAGTGATTAATTTGCACAGTGATTATGCTAATTTTCCATCCTGGGTTCTTTGTTGGTAGAACTGACTGCAGTTAGACAGATAATCCCATGACACTGTCAATCTTGTACAAAATAAAAGCAAAATATTTTTAAAAAGCTGACATTTACTGTGACTTCCCAAAAGCCTTCAAACAATAGTAGGAAGCCAGTTGCGTTTTCTCCTATTCTAGCAAATTTGCTGTTATTTTAAAAATGCTAGCCCCTCTGGCATTTCCAGGAAAGCATGGACCAAACTGTGCGTAAATCAGGTTTTTAGCAACTAGAAGGCATTTTTGTATAACACGTGTGCCTCTTTTCAAGGCAACTGCTGCCAGGATAGAGGAAGGAAGGGCTTTTATCTGGGGTCTTTATGTGAATGCTGACTATCCTCACTTTCTCATTGGAGACCTGTCAGAATAAGAGTTCAGTTTTGAGGTCACCAGGGCAGCAGAACACACAAATGTGTGACAAAAGACGACAGCACAGGAAACATAAAAAAAAAGCTTCCCTTTGATATTGATTTGAAAAAATTTCACAGACAATAATCCTTAGCACCTGTTACTCAAAACTCTAGTTCAATCTAGTTGTCCAACAGCAAAAAGTGTTAATCTGTGACCCACGTGTATGGTATTTTTTTATCAGAATTTTTTTTAATTGGCTGGTTAAACTAAACTAAATCTGATTAAAAATATATATTATAATACACATAAGCTGTCAATACATTGTCAGGGGTTCAAAATGGCCAAACAAAAATGTATTCACTAATCAGCTGTGGCAATTTAAACACAAGTACAAAAAGGGTATAAATGTGGCTGATCTGCCACAACACAATGCACACAAATCAAGTACAGATAACAATGTGAGGAAATGTGCATTTAGCAAACCTCCACCAAGGGCGTTATGTTTTTGGTATTGGTTAGTCTGCCTGTCTTTATACAAGATTACTCAAAAAGTTATAAACAGATTTTCTTGAAATCTTCAGGAAATGTTGAGGTTGTCACAAAGAGACTGACATTTTGGTGGTGCTCTGGATCACCATCTGGATTCAAGTTTTTTTTTAAGGGATTCTTGTCCATTTGTGCAGATGTTACTGCAGGAGTGATTGGGTTTTGGTGGTGGTGTGCGCTCTCCAAGTGCTTCTAGTTTTTTAATAATCTTTATAAACTTTGGGTTACCAGTGTAACCTTGGTTCTCTGAATACAGAGGTATCTCACTATGGGAAGTGTCTTCAGGCATGACCCACCATGCATGGAAGCTCCAGTATCACAAAGTCTGTCATTGACAGTCCAATCCCGTGCTTGCATGGGGGCACAGTCTCTCTTTTATAAGCACTCCTCCCCTCCACCTGACATTCTCGGGTGTATTTCTTCCACGTGATCATGCAAACAGGGCCATGTGGTAAGACACCTCACTCATTTTTGAGAGAACCAAGGTACACTGGTAACCCATAGTTCTTTTTCAAACCATGCTTGGCATCTCACTTTGGGAGATACAGTATAGCCAATGCCTGGATTGCACGCACCCAAAACCTAACAACACCTTGACCTAAAATCTGATGGTCGACGACACCCCCAGTCCACATCGATGGTAGGTGCCAATCTATGATCCACACCAAGGACTGAGTGTGCCAGTGATGACCCAGCAACTTCCAGGCAGTCAAATTTAATTAAAGTGTGTGGAGATGCCCAACTAACAGCTGCACAGATGTCTCCCACCAAGACACCCCTGAAAGGGCCCATGAGGTAGACATACCCCTGGTGGAATGTGCTCTCAGACGTTCCAAAGGCTGTAGACCTGGCACTAGGCCACCCTGATTGTCTCAACAACCTAGAGTCTAGACAACCGTTGGTTGGAGAGAGGCTTCCCCTTATAGCCAGGAGACCAAGACACCAAGCAATGATTACTCTGTGGAAATCCTTGGTCCTGTCCAAGTATACTCATAGAGCACATACTGGACACAGCAGATTCAACCTTCTTTCATTTTACTGCAAATGAAGGATCACCACCTTCCTGTCACCTGGAGGGAACTGTAAACAGGATGCACGCACAGAGCATGTAGCTCACTTATTTTCTTGTCTGATGTTTGAGCCAGCAGCAGGACTGTTTTCAGTCACAGGGTCCTTACATCTGCACACTCAATAGGCTCAAAATGCAGTCCTGATGGCTTCCAGGACAACAGGTAAACCCCATGACGGGAAGACAAGCTTTGCTGCAGGATGCAGATAATGAGCACCTCTCATGGACCTCTTAATCAGAGTTTTCTGCCCAACAGAAGCATCCCCAAAACCTACATGGCATGCAGAAATTGCAGCCAAATAAACCTTAACCCTTGTGTTGTTCGTTACCATTATGACCACTCATGTTCCTTAAGGGAAAAATAAACCACCTTCTTTAACTACTCAAAAACACAAGTTTATTTTTGTCCCCACAAATACCTAGTCAGTCTTTTAGAGTTGCCTTAGCCAGAAATATCAAATGTATTATTATTATTATTATTATTTAATTAAAACTCCAACAATCCTGGCTCGGGACCTTTCTGGGTAGATCTAAAAAAGTTAAGTCTGGTCCTCTGGACATTCAGACCAGAGGACCACACTTAACTTTTTAGATTTTTCTACCTGGATTATTGAGCATGCATCAGGATAGCCTGGTTAAAACCAGACCCTTGTCCTTCACTTCACTTTGTACCAGTACAAAGCGAAGTGAAGGACAAGGGTCTGGTTTTAACCAGGCTAGCATCAGGATACTGTACTTTCTGGGTAGAGTTTGCATGCTCTCATCATGCATGCATGGGTTTTCTTCAGGTACTCTGGTTTCCTCCCACAGACCAAAAACACATTTATTTCAGTCTAAGTTGTAACTTTAAATTGTCCCTAGGTGTGAGTGAGAGAGTGAAAGATTGTTTGTCACGTTTGTCTCAAAAATAAATCTGTTTTTCTTGTGGTTGATGCCATAAGTTTGCTCAAACGCTGGAGGTTTTTTGTCATCAGTTTAAAATTCTCTTAATCACATTGACACAATATATATTTCAGTCTTTAATTTTAATTTTTATTTTAATTCTGCAGACCCATAAATTTCACAATAGACAAGAGCTTTTAGCTCCGTGATTGCAAAATAGACACAGAGCCACCAGAGGGCAATGGCAATCAAGAAAATTTCAAAGCTGAAAAACAGTTACTCTGCACCAGCTATGGACTAACAATGAATTACTACTTTCTACATCTCATCTTATATACCGGTTACCCTAATGAGAACAAACCAGTCGGTGTGAGCATGCTATAACAAATCAAGTCTGTCCTTGCAGTTTAAACATATGACTCAGTAATGAACATAAAAAAAAAAAAACTAGTTACAAGAGTACCGTATTTTCCGGACTATAGGTCGCAGTTTTTTGCCTAATTTGCATGCCCTGCGACTTGTAGAGAGGTGAGACTTGTTTATGGATTTTTTCCCCATATTTTTAGACCAATTCTTCAGATATGACCCTCTTTCATTTTGGCAAAAAAATGGTGCAGTACCATTTTTGACCGCTATGCTACACCGACCGTTCCCACCTCATGTGTCCGAAGGCAGCCTCCACTGGTCGGACTGACTCTGTCACTGCCCGGTCTCCTGCTCTGGAGGTAGCTGTGTTTGTTAGCAAGATAAGTCAAGAACCACAGGACAGATTTTTATCAAACTTACAGAAAGTAATCACTGTATGGACATTTACAACTGATTAGCTTTATGAGATGTTTAGAGCTAAAATTCGATATTTTAGCATCGTTGTTTGTTAGCAGTTAGCTACCGTAAACGGCTACTATTTGTCTAAATAGCTCATAAACCACACCGTAGATTTTCTTCAGCTTACAGAAAGTAATTATTTGTTGTTCATTTACAAACTGTTAGCTTTTGGAGTTATTTGAGATAAAATTTGATGTTTTATAGATGTAAACGTGTTGCGGTTAGCTTTGGTTTCTTTCCTGCTACTATTTGTCTAAATAGCTCACAAACCACACCGCAGATTTTATTTAAACTTACAGAAAGTAATTATTTGGTGTTCATTTACAAACTGTTAGCTGTTGGAGTTGTTTGAGCTAAAATTCGATTTATTTATAATTTATTTTCGCAGCGCACACGATGGTTTGGAAGACGTCAAAGCAAAACAATTTAAATCCAGCAGATTTGACCATTTCGTGAATTTATTAAGGAACGTTTAAGCTTAGGAACATTTGTGCTATAATGTCAGCTATAATTTTTAGCAAACAAATAATTGTTTTCATCGTGTTAATCTTCTTAAAGCCTTGCTGTGCGCTCCTGTTGCACACATTTGCAGCAGAGCTAAACACTCGGACCACATTTCCGGGTTGTCTCAGCAGTGACGCGTCACATCAGCGGTGGGTGACGCGTTACGTCGGCAGTGACGTAGGTGCGACCTAACTGAAGGTGAGACCTGTTTATGGATTTTTCCAATTTATTGCCAATAATTGGACAAAGCGACCTATAGAAGGGTGCGACCTATCAGGCGGAAAATACGGTAAACAGTTGTTTAGCACCTCATAAACGCAAGGAATATGGCCAGATTCAAAACCAATACTCCCTAAAAAACCTCCCTCACAATTGTAATCAGTAGAATGAAAATCAATTGGATTAAAATGTGACAAGCTGCTCTAACCACATCTACGCAGACTTAAATCCTTACCACAGTTTCATACTAGCACATTTAGAAAGTTGTGTTATAGAATGACTGGACCAGTGATATTTACCAACAAGCTACCAGATGGGAAGAAGAACAGGAAGAGCCTGAAACAATCCAGGAACAGGACTTGCTCAGCAAAGTTAGTGAAAAACATGGAGACAGGGAACTGCTACAGAAACCTCAAAAGTTTTTTTTTTCTGAATGTTTCCGGTTCCATTGTTTATACTGGTTTCTTAAGACTTCATTTTGCATTAAATTTCACACTTAATAAGTAAATAAAGTGGATTTGAATTTGGTGTGTGGTCCTAATGTACTTTGTAGGACACTTATTGTCTAAACTGGACTGAGACAGGACTGGGAAGCTCAGTCCTCACCTCCTTCTACAGGTGTGCAGTGGAGAGCATCCCGTGCTCCAGCATCAACGTGTGGCCAGAACTTTAAAAATTCCTACAGCTTGTGTTATTGCTTTGGACCATCTGAATTACCTGATAAAGGCTGTTTAAATGCTGCTCTTATCTGTGTTTGCACCAACCAAGCTGCTATTCTGTAGAAATTTCAGATGATGTTATTTCAAGTGCGTTAACAAGTTAAGACGTGTTGCCTGCTGCAGATCCAATCTCAGTGAAACAACGTCGATACACAACTTTGGATTTGCGCTCGTCTTTTAACAAAGCCATAGTGTTCCCAAACACGAGACTGCGACGATATGGCTTGTTCGTTGCCTGCTAATGCTATGTGCTGCAAGATAATCCACAATATTCCTACGCCCCATGACGCTTTCCGCGAAATGTGCACACGACTTCCGGTTGACCGGAAACACCGTTTGTTTACATGCGAGTAATACAGTTGAAGACAGTCCAAACTTTGTTGTTTTAGTTCATTAAAAATGTGGGAACACCACTCGTTTTGTTAAAAGAGGAGGGACAAATAAAAAGAAATACAGATGTTACCTGATCGCGCAGACATAATTTAAAAATACATAAATAGCGAACGCGTTTGCTCCGGCCTCTCGGCTAAGGTTTATTAGCAGCTATCTCGGCTAAAAATACCGGTCGCGTCTGAGATCTATCGTTTTAAGACAGTAAATCTTCCAAAACTCTCATTAATAAACCCTCCCCGAATAAAAAGATGTTACCTGATCGCGCAGACATAATTTAAAAATACATAAATAGCAACGCGTTTGCTCCTGTCTCTCGGCTAACGTTTGTTAGCAGCTATCTCGGCTAAAAGTCACGGTGTTCTGTAACACCGGTCGCGCCTGACATATATCATTTTAAGACAGTAAATCATCCAAAACTCTCATTAATAAACCCTCCCTGAATAAAAAGAAATTACAGATGTTACCTGATCGCGCAGACACAGCCATAGAGAAGGATGCAGGAACACTCTTTCTTTGTTTTGGGTCCGTGTTGAAAACACTGTTGTTTTAGCCAAAGATTTAGCTTGGTCCGGTTGTTGGTGCAGCCGCGAACAGCACAGCAGGTACCTGAACCCCGGTAGGACATTTCAGTAAACGTTCCGTTTAAACAAAAGCTGTGTTTGCTCCGATAAAATGAATGAAAATAACTTTCAAAAACACCCGTGATCCATACTCCGCCTATGGAATACAGGCACTTCCGGTGTCGGACAGGAAGTACAATGCACATTCGCTTCTACAGTGACACCCTCAGGAATATTGTGCACCGTGCTGAAATACACTTAGGAACATTAGTTCTGTGGCACATAATTTCTTGTTAATAAAATTTAACGAGTGAAAAAATAACTGAAACAGTACGCACGTGGACAGAACCGAACGTGACATATATCGAAACAGTTCAATACACCCATGTGTACCGTTACACCCCTACACCTGCATCATGAAGGACCCCACTCACCCCGCACACACAATTTTTGCCCCACTCCCCTCAGGAAGGAGGTTGCAGAGCAATAAGTGTAGAACCACTAGACTGAGGAACAGCTTCTACCCTGAAGCTGACTCATAAACCCCCAACCAGGAAAATCACTGTACACTATCTGTGCTGCTGATTATCCATGCTGCTGATTCTTACCCATAAGCTGCTGTAGTCATACGCATCAACTCACAACAGACTCATGTTCAGGCTGCTGTAATATACTGTATTGTACTGTATTATTATTGTTTAGCGTATACCTTAGATCCTTGTATACTGCTTCTATTTTCATACTTTATGTTTTTGCTATTTTTGGGTATAACTGGGATCTCGAGTTCACAATTTCGTTCCACCTCATGCACGTGATGCAAATGAAAATATAGTCCAGTTTGAACCTTGAACTGCACCCTGTGAGTTATGAATAACCTTGTTTAAAGGGGACCAAATATTGGTTTTATAAATTTTTATGGTAAGTCTGTGGGCTATCCAGACCATGTTCATTCAATTTAATGCACAAAATAATTCTTAGATAATAAAATATCCCCTTAGTTGTGCCTTTTCTCACTTCCGTTCTGAACAGGCTGTTTATGATAAGGCCACGCCCTTCAAAAATCTGTTTACATTAACTCCACCCTCCAAAGGCGACCCTGAGTCAGACCCAGACACCATTTTGGGCAGGGCAAATGAGGCGCTGACGTGTCGCGTAGGCCGCTGAGAAACATCCATAAGTTCACCCTCCATGTTAAAAACTCTTTGTTTTACTCTTTGAAAACAAGCAATAAGGCTGCAGAGTAACACACTGGCTGTTAACTGCTATACACGCTCTCTCTAGCGGGGACCGCTTTTTTCATGGACCACATCCGGCGCGGACCGGATATGGTCCGCGAGCAGTCGTCCGGTTAAGAGCCCGTAAATAAGTTTTTTCGTTGATAGATAATTATTAGCGGTACTGCATTTTAACAACAACGAAACATCGAACTCTAGTAGCCATTGTGCTGACATGAACTCAGGAGGAAAAAAAACGTGACGTCTTTTATACTGAAGTGGGTGGAGCATCACCAGGGGTTGCTAAGTGAGAGGCTGGACTCAGGTTGGGGTGGGTTGTCCTGCGGCTTGTGACGTCACAAGCCGCAGGATTTGAAAACGAGACATTTATATCACTGAAAAATAAATATACTTAGAGTAAATAAACCACTGGGTGCATTTTTTTGGTCCTAGGACTGTTTTTTTAAGAAATACATACCCAAAGTTGAGTAAAAAAAACATTAAAAAGTGAATTTTGCATCTGTGGTCCCCTTTAAACAAGATAGAACTGTATTGATCCCACA
>JBBPBX010003683.1:0-18528 GCA_038048925.1 Garcialebias charrua
CGGTTAATCATCGGTTCGGTTCTGTTGTATGTAAAGTCAAATAAACACGACGTTTATTTGTTTGTCGAACTCTTTATTCATCTGCCATTTACATCTGCTCCCGCTCACAGGCAGACACACACTGAAGCAGCACCTGCCGGGGAAAGTCCCAAAACCCAAAAACCCCCTTCCCCCTGCTAGTCTCACAAGAACATAAAACATCTCAGAGGTTAACAATCTCCCTCTCTCTTTAAATAATTTCACTGAGATACATTCTGACAACAACAAAAAAGAGTCAAAATCTATATATCTGAATATAACAACATTTCAGATTTTTTTTGTGTGTGTGTGTGTGAACATATAACAAACAAACAAACAATTTCAACCAAGCATGTCCAAAAAGGTGCACATATTACAGAATCCATACACCTTCATCCAGTGCTTTTAGGAGCTGAAGAGGAGAAGCTCCCTTTTTTGTTAAACAATCAGCAAGCTGTGTTTTTGCTTCTGACCAGTGCACTTCTTTAATGGTTTTTGCTTGTAAAAGTTCTTTAATGCTGCTTATCTCCAATCTGAGTCTCTTTTCAGTAACCTGTTTTGTGGATTTAAGTGCATCAAATAAAGAATGATTATCTGTGATGCATATGAGAGGAATAAATTGGAGATTTGCCTTTCCAGTGGTGAGCTCAGAGTAGAGCGTGGCTAAAAACACAGCATTGTCAATACCATCTGACATGGCAAGAGTTTCTCCTGCCAGAGTGCTCCTTACCACACGCCTGATCCTTTTGGACTGCCAAAACAAAGGGGAGAATTTTCCTCTCTCTCCCATGAGGGCAATTAAAATCCCTCCTTGTGTACCTCCATCTGGAAGATTACCCAGGGAGGCATCACTGGAAACAACTAAACTTAAGTCATTGTTTCCCAAATGTTGAAACTTAAGTGTGACCGTTTCTGATTTTAGTTTACGGATCACTTTGTTTACTTCATGTATGGACTGAACAGTGGCATTTTTAATGTTAGATGCTAGGCTGCATGTGTCAAACATAACATCTGGTCTTGTCTGTTTAGCAACCCACAAAATCTGTCCTATTTTTGATCTAAGTAGCTCCCTTTCTGTCTCATTTAGTGGGGCATCTCTTTGAACAGCCCGTGCTGCTTTTAAATGGATCATTTGTAGATTATCAATGTAGCTGTGTTGATGCACCTGTATTACACCATCTAAAGTGGTAATGTCCATTCCCACATAGGAAAAACTTCCACGTTCTTCACGGCCAACATGAAAAGTAGACTTGAGTGCAGGAATGACTTTTGTTTCAAAGTCCTCTGATCCTGCCCAAAGAAAGTCGTCCACATGACACGCCAGTACTCCTGTCACTTCAGACTCATCATTTTGCCAGTAAAACACTGCAGGATCAACCTTTGACATTTCACCTCCAGTGTTAAACATGAGTTCTTTTACCCTGTTGTACCAGTAGAGGGAAGCATCTGCAAGTCCATATACACATTTTTTTAGTTTCCACAAAACATTCTCTACACCCACTTCAGGTGGAGGCCGAATAAAAACGTCTCTTGAAAGTTTCATACCCTGTAGAAAAGCAGATTTTATATCCATAGAATGAACTTTCCACTTATTTTGACAAATCACTGCTAACAGAAGTCTGAGTGACTCTGATGCACATGTAGGAGAATCTTTCTGTAACTCATTAATGTTGATTTCTTCAAAACCTCTTGCCACAAGACGGGCTTTGGGAGTGATTCCTTCTGGGGTTTCTTTTAATGTACAGACCCATCTAGTCGAAATACATTTTTGACCTTTGTCCATGACCTCTTCATATACATCATTATTTTTCCAGTTTTCGATCTCTTGCTGTTTAGCAGCATCAAAAGAAACATCTTTTACAATGAGTACATCTTCATCATTTCTATTTTCAGGCTCAGTATGAAGATTTTCAACCTGTGACATGTCCACTGCTTGTTTTTGTCCTTCACTACCATCATGTTCAATATTCTGTACATTGTACCAGTTTTTGTATTGCCCTTTTGCTTTTCCTGCTCTGCCTAATACTCTGGCAATGTGTCTGGTGCCATTATCTTTGTCTGTAAATGTAACTGTCTGACCTGTTTTTAGTTTTACCTCCATTTGACACTGAGCAGAGGTAGTTGCTTCACTCTCTGTTTCATTATGTGTGTCAGTCTGTGTGACATTATTCTCCTCTGTTTCTGTATTGTCAGTGATGTTTTCTTCTCCATTTACACTCATTTCATCTTCTGAGCTTTCTGACACATCAGTGTGAACCACATTTTCACTTTCTTTATCCTTTTCAGGAACATTAGGCAGGACTGTTTCATTCTCATCCTGTACATTCACTTTGTTTAGCCTGGACTGGTGTACTCGAACAAGAATTCCACCATGTCTTACAAAAACCACAACACCGTCCTGACCAATAACAACACCAGGGCCCTTCCACTCTGTACAATTTGTTCTCTTATAGTACACTTTGTCTCCTGTCTCATACTTTTCATCTGTAGGTCTTAGCTGTTTTCGTAATGCTCTTTTTATTCTGTCTGAGCATTCCACCTCTGTGAAAGCTCTTCTGGAAGCATGCAATACTGCGAGATGTTGTCCTACTCTAGTACTCATAGAGGTGTCCTCTAGAGCAGGTGGTTTATCAACCAAAACAGAAGGAAGATTAGGACTGTGACCAAACACAAGCTGGTGTGGACTATAACCATGAACATTAATCATACTGTTTTTGGCCATTAGAGCCCAGTCCAGAGCAGTTTGCCAGCCACACCCATTTTCTTTTTTTACCTTCAGAAGGATTTCTGTTAATGTCATGTTGTGTCTCTCCAATAGTCCATTACTCCAGGGGCTGTAGCCTGCTGTGGTCTTTGTCTCAATGTTGAACTTTTCTGCCATGTCTCTAACTTCTTCATTGTTGAACTCTCCACCGTTGTCAGTGTAAATCCGCTTGGGGGCTCCATGAACACTTATCCATGAATGGATGAAGGAGTTGACAATCTCAGAGGGTTTTTTTGTCCTCACGATGTTTCCAGCGCTGAAGCGTGTGAAGTGGTCGATGATGTGCAGGTACCAGATTCCAGATTCCAACTCGTGTAGATCCATTGCCACAGTCTCATTGTATTCTGATGCCAAGGGCAAACCAACAGCTGGTTTTGGCTTTGTTCTGCTGTACCTCTGACATACTTCACAGTCACGAATGATCTCCTGCAAAATCACTGGGCAGTCTTTATCATAATTTCCGGAGCTTTGAATGAGTCTCTGCAGCCGGTCTGCTGAGGCATGTCCAAACTGTTTGTGAAGTTTCAGTAGAATTTTGCGTTTCTCATTTTTAGACATCTCTGCTGTGACCACGAGGATTTCATTTTCATCATCATTCACTTTTGCATCTCCATCTCTTATATCCACACAATAATGTCCTGAACTGGTAAGCTCAAGAGGGACTTGCTGTTTGAACATGACAACTTTGTCATTCTGCATGTCTAAAACAGTTCCTGCTCTCTTTAGGGACGTTTTGCTCAGCAGCAGAGGAATGCCAGCAGACACCACTTCAGTTTCAATGTTGCACTTTGTTTTCCCAATCTTAGCAGGCAGTTTTATTTTTCTATTGGATAGAACCACCTGACCATCTCCAAATCTGAAAGGTCTGCAGCTTGGGGTCTCTGTTTGCAACAGTTTGTCAATTTTACTCTTGCTTAGGTCTTTTATGTAGCTTTCTAGCCACTTTTCACCACATACAGTACGAGTGCAGGCAGTGTCAATAATAGCTGATCCCAATGCTTCAGTTAGGAAAATCTCTGAATCAGTCTCTATTTTTGTAAATAGAGTGATGTTACATTCCTCCACGTTTTCATCCTGTGTCAGTTTTACTTCATTTCTTCTGTGCGGACAGACTTTGGCCCAATGGTACGTGCTCTGACAAATAGCGCATTTTGTTCGCTTACCATATTTGTCGAGGGGGTTTGTGCCCTGCTGTGGTTGCCCCTGTCCGCCTTGTGACGAGCCGTTGTTTCGTCTGAATCTGCCCCTTGATCTTTGCTCAGCAAAATAAACTGCATCCTGAGTTTCTGTGCCGTTTCCTGCTGTTGCTTTTCCAAAAATCCGCTTCAAACCTGACTTCATGGAGGCAAACGTTAAGTCCGTGCATGCTGTGAGAGCAAGCTGCCTGCTTTGTTCATCAAGACACGCAGCGTCTAAGAGTTTAAATGCTAGTACAGCGTCAGGTAGTAGCATGTTATATTTCTTCATTCGATTGTAACGTTGTTCAAAATCTATGATGAAGTCTGCCATAGACATAGCGCTGTCTTTAGAGATAGCATCAAAAGCGGAGTATGCTTCATAAGCTCTGTCTTTTTCTTCTCTCAAAAATATCGTATCCAGTTTGTTAAACAAGATTTCCATACCATTATCTTTATTCAAGTCGTCTGCAGGTATCTCCAGTGCAATTTCTCTGGCTCTTCCTTCGAGGCCCAGCGCCACAGCCAGGGCCTGTTTCTTCTTTTCCAAGTCCGTAACACGTGTCCAAATATTAACTTCATTTTTCCAGCATTCGTATGGTCTTGCTTCATCAAGCTTCGGCGGAACTCTGTAATTGGCAGCCATCTTCTGCTACCATGTAAAGTCAAATAAACACGACGTTTATTTGTTTGTCGAACTCTTTATTCATCTGCCATTTACATCTGCTCCCGCTCACAGGCAGACACACACTGAAGCAGCACCTGCCGGGGAAAGTCCCAAAACCCAAAAACCCCCTTCCCCCTGCTAGTCTCACAAGAACATAAAACATCTCAGAGGTTAACATTGTATTCATCTGGTACCAGAGCTGCAGACTCTTTAATGTCCGGTTACCTCATCATCGAACAGAACCTCCTGCTCCTCCTTCCACAGCTCCAGCTCCAGAGCCGCTCGGTACTCCGGCGTGTCTCTGGTGGGCCGGCAGGCTGACGATTCTGCTGGTACCGGGTGGGAAGGCGGCTGCGGGTCGGCTGGGAGCTCGCTCTGAAGACAAAGTTTAACAAACTACTCAGAACGTGACAATTCTTAAATACCAAAGATTAGATTTATTTTTAAAAGAGAACCAGAACATCAGGATGAGGCTGTAAACAGAACCAGACCCATAAAATCCAACAGGAGCTCACAGACCTGAACTGAACACCAGAACCAAACTTCACCGGTTATCAATCACCCAGATGTTCCTGTTCTGGACGACCCAGATGTTCCTGCATGACTTATATATATCACTCGGTCAGCCTACAGGTAGTCCCCGACTTACGAGCGAGTTCCGTTACAACGAGGCGCTCGTAACACGGAAATCTCGTAATTTGGAACGGCCGCCACGTGTCTCGTAAGTCCGGAATTTCGCTCGTAAGTTGGAACGGTTTTGCTAGCGCGACTACAAACACTCGTTTTTCATCGAAAAACTGCTTATGAGTGCATAAAAATGATCGGAAACGTGTGTCCACATGTTTAGCTAACGAACTGTGGTGAAAAAACACAGAAAAACTCAGTATTTTTTGCGTTTTTTCCAAAAATTTGCCAGCTCGTAAGTCTGGATCCTCGTAAGTTAGAGCGCTCGTAAGTCGGGGACTACCTGTACTTTCATCTTCGAAACATTACGGTAATCGTCTCCGTCCTTCCCTCACTCCTCACTCCACTGCTGTTCTGGTTCACAGTCTAGTCACCTCTCGTTTAGATTATTGTAATTCTCTTCTTTTTGGCCTACCCCAGAAAACCCTTCGTAAATTACAACTGGTCCAAAATTCAGCTGCCCGTATCATTACACGGACCCCCTCAATCCATCACATCACACCTGTTTTAAAACAGCTTCATTGGCTTCCCATCCCATATCGCATCAATTACAAAATACTCCTCCTTACATTCAAAGCTGTCCACAGCCTTGCTCCACCATACTTTTCAGATATTATTCACATTGTTACACCTGCTCGTACCCTCAGATCCTCTTCTTCCATCCAGCTCATTGTTCCCATTGCCCGTCTTGTTACTATGGGGAGCAGAGCATTCAGCTGCTCTGCTCCCCAGCTCTGGAACTCACTCCCACCTGATATTCGCAACACAGACTCATTGCCACATTTCAAAGTCAAACTCAAAACTCACCTGTTTAAAGTAGCCTATGCATGATAACAACTGCATTGTCTTATTTTTTATTTATTTTAAATTCATTTTACTTGTTTTTTTTTCTGTGTTTATAATGTGTCTGGTTTATTTTTATTTTTTATGATTGACAATGTAAGGTGACCTTGAGTGCCAAGAAAGGCGCCTACAAATAAAATGTATTGTTATTATTATTATAATAAACCCGACTCCAGCTTTAATATTTTTTATTTTTAATACGTATGTATTTATTCATTTTACATTTTATAAAGAAAAAACTTTTTTACATATTAGTTCAATAAAAGGAGGGGGGGAATAAAAACATAAAATGAAAGGAGACAGGGAGAAGAAAAAAAATCTTATTTTACCTGCCCCTTTTTTCCAAAACAACAAAAAAAGCACGATCAATAAAAACAACTCAACCAAGAATACAAATGTTTAAGCAATTTACACAATTTGAATACTCATTTAAATTTTAGTATAATTTGACAATTTGAATATTTTGTATTTAATTAACATATTAGCTTTAATCTTTTTTTAAAGACTATGTAGCAGTTTTAATTTCATTTCCTAAACTATTCCACAAGTCAACACCTTGTATTGATACACACCGTCCTTTCAAACTTGTTCTGTATTTTGACTTTGCAAAAATCTCCATTCCTTTCAGGTTGTAACAGCTCGTTCTTTTTACAAAATTTACTTGAACATTTAGAGGTAATACATTTTTTGAGCTCTATACATTAACAAAATGTTGTAATTCACCAAATCATAAAACTTAAGTAACATAAGTTGCTTAAAGACCGTGTAAAGTAAAATTAAATGTGTGTTTTGAGTTTGTCACACGGCATAAATATGTGTTATGAATCACCCATATAAATCTGACTGATTAAAAACATTGTTTACCTTATAAAATTAAGTCTCAAAAATAATGAAAAAACATAATTGTGCCCTGGTCTGAAACGCTGGGGGCGTGTCAGCGTGTGGGCGTGGTTTCAGCGCAGTACTGCGCCCGTGTCCTGCCCAGTGAAGAACTGCGGTAAAGTGAGGATGTTCTTGAAGGCTGGCAGCCTAATTGGAGTTCTCCAGCCCTACTCATTTGAACCTCCAGAGCCAGACTCAGACTCTGAGTCAGACAGTGACCACTGTGACGGTCGGCATCGTTCTTCACAGCCTGAGCTGTGTGTGGAGAGGCAGACAGGTGCAGCAGAGATCCAGTAAACCTGCTCTGTTTTTATCTGAGTTCTGGCTGTAACAGCAGCTCCTTTTTCCAAGAGTTACGCTGTTTTTAGTGCACAAACAACTCTGGTTTTGTTTTTAAAGTTGAGGACACAACTATAATTCATAACTCCGCTGTTATGTGTTTAATAATAAGCGCTATTTTAGAAGATGAGCGGACTCGCTGCACCCGGTCCGACCCGGTCACATCGCATGCGGGGTCTGTGTTGGTGATTAAAATATAGAGTAATCACGTTGATAACTAAGTATGCAATGGACCTGTCGCATTTTCTTAGCAAAAAAGGAGCTATAGCTATTGCTATCTGATGCTATCTGCGATTCGCGAGTGAACGGCTCCACCGAGGCAAGAACTAATTTATACGGCTGGAGCTGCAGGGGGTGGGGCTAGACCGCGTGACGAAACGCGGTCACATTTAAAACACGCCTAAAAAATCCTGAAACAGAAATATCGTTATACACAGTTTGATCTATAACTCCAAAATTAATTGAGCTACAATTTTGAGACTTTTTACTCATTTACAAGATTACAATTATGACATTTATAATGTTTATTGAAGAAAATATTGAAATTCACTTTACACGGTCTTTAAATAATATATTTGATTGTTGGCAGTAGGGTTTTCCTGCAATAGTTCTCACGGCTCTTTTTTGTAAAATAAATATAGTTATAGTTAAAGGTTTTACACGCCTTTCCCCAAACCTCTACACCAGTGTTCCCCAAACTACGGCCCGCGGGCCGCATCCGGCCCGCCCCCACATTTGGTCCGGCCCCCAGAACAATAGTTAAAAAATGAATACATGTACAGTACTGTACGGTCACCAAGTACTTAGCCTATCCTAACACAGTTTTTAAAGATGAAGGAGTAAGTTGAATTGTCTCCCTTTCACATAAAGGGAGCTAGCTGGGGTGGGAGGAGTGACGATATTCCAATGCGCAGCAACACTTTCCTCAGCCCTCCTCATCTTGTATTCTCACAGACATAGTCTTGCGAGTTTTGGGTGCGGTGACACAGCGCTCTCACGAGACTTTAGGACAGCAGTGGAGCTGTCGGTGCACAGTAAACATGGATGGAAAACTAGCAAACAAGCAAACAAAAACGTATTATTTTCACACAGAGTGGGAGGAGGAGTATTTTTTTGTTTATTCTAATTCAAAGTCTATTTGCCTCATCTGTAATTCGAGCATCACCTGGCGTGGATGGAGAGTTCTGGAGTCTGCTCTCAGAAGAAAAGTATCCTTACATCCGAAGATGTGCTTTGAACTTAACAGCACTTTTTGGATCTACCTACCTGTGTGAGTCTGCTTTTTCACACATGAAAATCATCAAGTCCAAAACCAGATCCACAATGACTGATGATCATCTGGAGACCTGCCTGCGGTTGAGGTTTGAAATAGTTGTTGGAGATTTGTAAATCTGCACCTTTGTAAGTCACTTTTTGTAAATAGTTAGTGTAAATGAGGGAGTTTTATATTGTTCAGTTCATTGTTTATTCGTTTCTTTAAAAAATATGGTGTGCTTTTCAAATATTGCGTCCTTTTACTTTGATAAAATACTTTAATTAAATAAAACTAGCAACACATTACGTTCTGTTTTATTTACTTTAAAGAAGTGAGGAGTAGGGAGATGAAAAATTTTGTTTTTTGATACTGAGACTGGACGAGTAGCTCTCGGCAAACTGCCGACTTCAAAAGTAACTCTTGGTTCAAAAAAGGTTGGGCACCCCTGATTTAGGCACTCCTGCAATCGTCACACTTTTTCCTGTTAAAAACTGACTCCGGCCCCCCACCAGAGAAGGGAAAAGTTATGTGGCCCTCACAGGAAAAAGTTTGGGGACCACTGCTCTACACAGTAAATCAGCATATTTGGAAGAACAAAACATTCTCGAGGTTTTACAGTCTGGTTTTAAAGCTCTGCACAGTACAGAATCTGCTCTTTTAAAGGTTTTTAACGACATATTTTTAGCAACAGACTCTGGTGACAGTGTTGTCCTCCTGCTTTTAGATTTATCATCTGCTTTTGACACCGTGGACCATGACATCTTACTATGTCGTTTGAAACAATGGGGGGGTGTCAGCGGTGCAGCACTGAACTGGTTTAGGTCCTACTTAGCCGACCGTACTTTCTGTGTCCGCCTTGGTGACCATGAGTCCTCCTCTGCTCCTCTTCTGTGTGGGGTTCCTCAGGGCTCAGTCTTAGGCCCCCTCCTCTTCACACTGTACCTGCTCCCTCTTGGCTCCATTCTTAGAAAATATGGGATCTCCTTTCATTGTTATGCAGATGATACGCAGATTTATGTCCCGCTTCAGAAAAAGGACTCCAACTCTCTGGCCCCTCTGTTTTCATGTCTGGAGGACATCAAAGCCTGGATGGCTGTGAACTTTTTAAAGTTTAATGAGGGGAAGACTGAGGTGATGGTTTTTGGAAGCTCCACTGAGACTCCCAAGGTCAATGTTGGTTCCTTGGCTCAATACATCAGACCTATTGTTACAAACCTGGGGGTCAAGATCGATGCCGGACTAAAATTAGAAAACCACATCAGAGCAGTTGTTAAAACTAGTTTTTTCCACCTGAGGCAGCTGGCTAAGGTGAAGCCAATTCTTTCCAAGCAGCATTTTGAAACAGTAGTTCACGCCTTTGTGACCACACGGCTGGACTACTGTAATGCACTCTATATAGGAATCAGTGATTCGTGTATCTCTCAGCTTCAGAGGGTACAGAACGCCGCTGCACGACTTTTAACTGGCACATGAAAGTTTGACCACATTACACTGGCTGCCCGTACATTCCAGGATTCATTTTAAAGTTCTTTTATTTGCTTTTAAAGCGCAAAATGGTCTTGCCCCGCCCTATCTGTCCGAGTTGCTGCAGCCATACACACCCTCTCGATCCCTCAGGTCATGTGATCAGCTGCTCCTGAGTGTCCCAAAGACAAAACGCAAGCTCAGAGGAGACCGTGCTTTTGCTGTGGCAGCTCCTAAACTGTGGAACAACCTTCCCTTGAACATCAGACAGGCCTCTTCCCTGTCTGTTTTTAAATCTCTTCTTAAAACCCATCTCTTCTCCCTGGCCTATGACACCATCTGCGATGTTGACTTTTAATAATTTTAGTCGCTTGTTTTATCTGATTGTATGATTCCTCAACTTTTATTATGTGACTCTTATTTATTTTAATCATTTTATTACCCGATTGTGATTGTTTTGTTGTGTGTACAGCACTTTGGTCCTGTAGGTGTTTAAAGTGCTCTATAAATAAAGCTGGTATGGTATGGTATGGTAAATCAAGTGTGGAACAACTATTGCATTATAGAGCAAATACAATGCTCTTTCAATCAATAAATCCTTAACTTTATACAACACACCTGTGGATCTAGATAGCTTAGTTTTAACCAAATTTATATGCTGTTTTCAAGTGAGCTTATCATCCATCACCACTCCCAAGAACTTCCTTTCACTTGATCTGGTTATTTCAACATCATCAATTTTAAGAGAGAACCCGTAGGTTTAAAAAAAAAACTAAATACAGTAACATGCAATTAGTTTTATCTAAGTTTAATGACAGTTTGTTTAATTTGAACCAATTTTGTAATTCAACATACTCCATATTTAAACACTCAGACATTTGATTTAAATCATTACCAGAATAAAATAAAAGGTAGTATCGTCAGCAAAAAGTATACACTTAAGAAGTCTGGACACCATCACTAAATCATTCACATACAGATTAAACAATTTTGGACCAAGTATTGAACCCTGTGGGACTCCACATGTGATCTTACAAAGGTTTGATCTCTTTTCCTCTGTCTGAACAAATTGTTCTCTATCTTTTAGATAGCTTCCAGCTGTGGTTCTGTTTGTTTTGATTCTTGTTAATCTGAATAATCTTAATCTGTGAAATCTAATCTGATGTTCTCACGTGGTCTCGTTACAGACGTCTGTATCGGAGCAGATTATTGTGTTTAAAAAGTGAAGGATTATAATCATCAGGTTTTATAAAGATTCGGTCGGACCCACACACACCTGGACTCACCTGTGGGGAGTCCGACAGCACCACCTGTTTGGGTCGGACGAAGCCCAGGTCCTCCAGCGCCGCCACGTAGCTCAGCTCAGCCACCTTCTCTGAGGACCTGCAGGAAGGAGACGCACCTGGTGAAACTCCTGCAGGTGGTCGGTCATCCTGACCCCCACCAGCTGGGTCCTACCTCTGAGGGTGGACCACCGGGATCTGGTCCTGATGGCTCTGTCTCCAGACCTGCTCTCCTGAGGGTCTAACGGTTCTGGTTCTGTTTGAGCTCAGCAGGTGAGACAGCAGGATGGAGGCTCGTCCGATCAGCTGGTCTCTGCAGGTGGAGCCTCGGTGCCAGAGCTCCACCACCAGAGGAACTCTGCCACAGACAAACACCAGTTCTAGATGCTTCCAGATAGGGATGCACAATATAAACGGTACACGGTAGAAACGATAGAAATTTAGCCTACGATAGAGATCCGTCTTCTACCGGCTAACCGCAGAAAATCAGAGTTGTCAGATTTAATCTGTACTTTTTTTAGTTTAAAACTGTGCATAAGTGGTGTTGAAGTGTACAATCAGAGTTGTCAGAGTAATTACGGTAGTTACTTTTTTGGTGTTGAAAACTGTGCGTAAGTGGTGTTAAAGTATTTTCTTCGAGCGCCAAGAAGCGAAGCTATAAGCTAACTACGTCTGGCTTGCCGTAGTGTTGCCATATTCGGACGCATGCGCAAAACGCTGCGTTCTGTTGAAAGTTTTTTTTGTGTGTGTGTGTCTAAAGTTAAAGTAAGCGTTGGTCAGCGTTAGAGAAAGCTGCCCTCTGATCTGTGAACAGAACGCTGTGTTGTGTGATTTTACTGCAAGACCCTCTGGTCAAAGGCACAGAGGAAACTGGTTGCCTTGTCAGCTCTCCTTAAAGCTGAAGGAGACGCCCTCTAGAAGCAGGGGTGGGCAATTATTTTTTCCATGGCGCCACATGAGAAATAGAAAATATTGTGGGGGGCCGGGCAAAATGACATAATTCAATACTGCATATTAATAGTATTTCTTTATTAAAAGCAGTAAATATCATTGTTTAGACAAACTGGTAAAAGTATTAGTTATGATTAATCAACAAAATAAAAAGCATGAGTGGACATTTTTGAGGGCTAACGTTGTCTTGTGACTTGACAACAATGCAATCATGCACATTGCGCATGTCTTGATTTACATATTGCATCATTTTGTACGTGAATTTTAAAAAGACATCAAAATTAAAGCAATGCAGTCCACAAATGAGGTAAAATTAGAAACTATTTTTTTGTTGTAACTCCCCTTACGGGGGCCGGTCAGAGTCAACCAAAGGGCCGCATGTGGCCCTGGGGCCTTACAATGCCCAGGTCTGCGGGAGGGTGAAGTGTTTTAGTGTAAAATGCTGCTCTGTTCATTTCTTTTTAAGTGACAATATTGGAAACTGTTAAGAATTAACAACATATTCTTTAGTTTAAAACTTATGGCTAAAATGATGAGTCCAGCTACAGACAGGAGGTGGAACACCTGGAGAGCTGGTGCAAAGAGAACAATCTTCACATGAATGTGAAGAAGACAAAGGAGATGATTGTGGACTTCAGAAGGAACAAACACACCCATGCCCCACTGAAAATAGGTGGGTCTGCAGTGGAAGTGGTCTCCAGCTACAAATACTTGGGTGTACACATGAATGATAACCTCAGCTGGAGCAACAACACCACCAGCCTGATCAAGAAAGGTCATCAGAGACTCTACTTCCTCAGACGGCTGAGACGAGCTGGTCTGAGCAGCCCAGTCCTCACCTCCTTCTACAGGTGTGCAGTGGAGAGCATCCTGTGCTCCAGCATCAACGTGTGGCATGGAGGCTGCACAGTTGAAGAGAGGAAAGCTCTGCAGAGAGTGGTGAAGGCTGCACAGAAGTCTGTTGGAGTCAGTCTCCCCACCATCACAGACATTTACACCTCCAGATGCAGGAAAAGAGCCACCTGCATCATGAAAGACCTCACTCATCCAGCACACTCACTCTTTGCCCCACTCCCCTCAGGACGGAGGTTGAGGAGCATCAAGTGTAGAACCACTAGACTGAGGAACAGCTTCTACCCTGAGGCTGTTAGACTCATGAATAAATAAAAATAAAATAAAAAAATAAACACTGCAAAATATCACATCATACTGATGCTGATCTGTTTTCTTGTTGCTGTATTCATCTGTGTTCATCTGTGACCATCTGCTCATGCAGACTCATGTTCGTGCTGCTGTTTATTCCCACTATATTAAGCTTAGTGTATTACTAGTTGATGCTTTTCTTAGTTAGTTCTAGATGTTATTACTGTTTTTCTCTTTCATTTGTTGTTGGATGTAACTGGGACCTCGTGTACATAATCTCGTTTTCATCTCATGGACCACATGCAGTGCAAATGACAATAAAGACTCTCTGACTCTGACTCTGACTCTAAAACTACACAAGATATTTAAATATATATTTTTTATCCAATATTTTATTTTTTATCCAATAATTCTCAGTCTGGTCATCTGGACAGTTTCTTTTTTATAGAAACAATGCCGAAGGAGGACTTCTTCGGCATTGTTTCTATCCACCTTATTCCTGAGGGTGTCACTGTAGAAGCGATTACGTATGTGTCCTACTTCCGTTTGACCCCGGAAGTAGAATTTCTGCATTGGCTCCTCGTTGTTTACCTGCTAATCTGTGCGCGTCGTTGAAGTTCTGTTAAAGTTCTGTTTTCTGTTATTTCGAGCTAATAATGGCCCTCATGCACGAAAATGTTCGTATTTTTATCCTAAATTACTCCTACTTTTGTTCGTACGAAGCGTTTGTACGAACATGCCACGTCAGATTCAACAAAGTCTTCTATCATGAGGAAACGTGTGTAAATGCAGTGCGTAAATTTAATGAATCCCACCTGTCCTAAACAGCTGCGCGTGCACGCGTGAAGGTTATTTACATAATTCCCACCCCTCAAAACACCATATAAGGCCACGCTTCCTGCTGTCAGACAGCAGGAAGTGTCCATTCATTCAAACTCATGAAGTAGGAGGAACTTCACGCGTTCGGAGATCTGCTCTCAGTGGCGCTGTGGCTACCCCCCCCTGCAGGTGTCGGATGGTCAAATATTTCTAATGTTAGTGTAAACAAATGTGTAGTTTCACTTATTCAGAAGAGCCGTGGCGCACCGCTGCCCCCCACCCCCCGCAAGTGTCGGATGTGTTTTTGAACAGAAGCAGTTTAAGATGTCTCTAAACTACAGTTAACTTTATATTAATATTGTAGTGCATATGTTGTGTGTCCCGTGGGTCGTACAGTATCAGAAATCAAGAATAAATGGTTTGATCTGAAAATGGCTTCAAACAAACGTCTCGCCGCAGCACGGACAGGAGGTGGTCAGGAGATGGTCAATCCTTGACCACCTCCTGTCATGTTGGCACGCGTCTTGCTGCGCAAGGAGGTGGTCAAGACGCGTGCCAACATGACAGGAGGTGGTCAGGAGATGGATGGACAATAAATGCCACGCTGCAAGATGCGTGCCAACATGTTTTGCAGCACAAATGATGCGCGCACCTCCTGGTCAGCGCGCAACCACCACATTCTGCAGGTTATATTTCGAATCAGATATAATAATCTATTGCTCCGATGGTGTTTGACACAAGATCAGTCTTAATTCGTACTTGTTCTGCGGCGGTGTATGGGAATTTTATGTACCTGGGTGTTAATATGAGGAGCGGCTTTGATGACCAAGGGGAGCGCACGACTCACTGAAGCCTGCGCGACACACCAGACAAATTAAACTTAAAATTATAATTCTAATTCAAACAGAATAACCTATTGTCAAGAATAATTATGGTGCGTGATTTTTTTAAACTCTAAATATTTTCTAAATAACGAAATATGAAGTTATTCGTGGAGAAGATCCGTCTGGATGACAGCAGACTGACGCTCCTAAAATATACGACAGGTCCGGACCACTCGTAAATTTTGTTCGTATCTGAATAAATTCGTAGGATACGAAAACATTGTTGGATGCCACAAATGATCCTAAATCACTCGTACGCACAGTATAAGAACAAATCCGTGCGTACGAACGGTTCGTGCATGAGGGCCATTGTCACGAAGATGTCCTTGTGGAGCTCGGGTACCTGTTGCGCTGTTCGTGGCTGTACAAATAATCAGACGAAGCTGAATTTGTGGCTGCAACTAGTGTGTGTTGAACATGCTCCGAAAACAAAAACCTGCATCCTTCTTTGTGGCTGAGCTACGAGAAACCACCTGAAAAAAGACTCTGTATTCTCCAGAGGATTGAGAACACGAGGTATGATTTAAGAGACAGCTTTTAGTGTTATGATTTTATGTAGTCAGTGATTAAATGATACTATTTTCGTGCATAACTGGCAAATAAACACACGCACCTATATATGTATGCTGTGTGTGTATATTTATTTATATATAATATAGGTGTGTGTTGTGTTTATTTATATATATATATATATATATATATTTATAGGTGTGTGTGTGTGCGTGGGTTTCTTTTATATATAATCTAGGTGTGTTTGTGTGTGTTTATTTATATTTATATATATATATATATATAATCTAGGTGTGTGTGTGCGTTTATTTATATATATAATCTGTGTGTGTGTGTTTAGTTATATATATAATCTAGGTGTGTGTGTGTTTGTGTGTGTTCATAAATGAACCCTAATGTTTGTATACTGTACTTTTACTTTCCTCCTTTCTGTTATATTTCTGCATAAGGTGAGTTCCAGGGATGGATGACGCTCCAGTTGGTCCAGGGATGGATGACAGGGATGGATGGATGACGCTCCAGTTGGTCCAGGGATGGATGACAGGGATGGATGGATGACGCTCCAGTTGGTCCAGGGATGGATGACGCTCCAGTTGGTCCAGGGATGGATGACACTCCAGTTGGTCCAGGGATGGATGAAGCTCCAGTTGGTCCAGGAGATGGATGACGCTCCAGTTGGTCCAGGAGATGGATGACGCTCCAGTTGGTCCAGAAGTTTGTGTGCAGTTATGTACCACAGCAACAAATGAGTGAAAATATAATTTCTATAAATAAATCTGCGTTTGAAGTACATTTGGTGTTGCTGTGTTTCACCTTCTTTATTTCAATAAGATACGTTGTTTAATGTCTAATGAGAAGTTCTACTGCAAATAAAAAAACTAGATGTGATTGTTTTTTTGGCAACTTAACAGTTTAGTTTTTTATTGACAAGTACAAAACTTAGAAACATGCATGTTGCTGTATGGTTCCTCCTCCGGGAGGAGATTGATAAAGTTCAGAATAAAAGCTATAATTATAAACTAAAAACAGTTGAAACTGAATACAATATGAGAACTGTGGGTGATTTGATGTCTTTTAATGAAAATGATTGGCTGCAGAATAAATACCAGAATAAATACCAGGTCAAATACACTCTTCAACAAGAAATGATGGGCAGTTTCTGATTTTAAACAAACTGGAACAGATTCCTCATCATGTGGGACCACTGGACGACCACTGGACGACTGGAGCAAGCAGCAAACCCCTCCGGAATCCAAGACGATGGAACTTGGCCCTTCACTCGTCTGTACCTTAAAAAAAAGAATAAACTGTCATGTTTGCATCACAAAGTCTAAAATAAGACCAAGTTTGCTACTCAAAGTAGAAAAAATAAATACAGTTGCTCCTAAAATTTTTACTCATTCACAAAGATTAGAGTAAGATCAGAGTAAGTGTGTCTGTCAACTTCAGCGTGGGTGACCAGTCTGTGTTTGACTTGTGTGTAGGCCTTCCTGAAAATATAAATATTTCAATAGAACAAATGTAGTAATAACCAAAAGATGAACTTGTGTTATGGAATATTTTCTGTACAGACAGCATCCCACTGCTTTATTCACATGAGAGTAACAGGGACCTACAATCAAAACAGTACAAACAATACAGTATGTATGTGCAGTATGTATGTATATACTGTATATACAGTGTGCATACAGTATACACATACACACAGTATATGTATGTACTGCAAATGTATTACACACACATGTGTTTATATTATTTATCCACAGATTTGTTTAGTAAATACTTTAACAGATGCTAACGCTACATGCTAAGCTAACCACAGCTAGTAGACAATGTTAAATCATGAAGAAAAAATAAAAAAACAGCTCCAACACACGGACAGTTATACTCTCACATTGTTCTGAAATTGTTTCACAAAATTATTTATGTAGAATATTTTGTTTACCGGAGAAAACGTGATCTGAACACGACGTCTTCGAGAGCAGATCCGAGCAGAGGAGGGGCAGCTGTCAGCTCGTCCGATATAAATCCTTCACGTTTACTTATTTTTGGGATGAAGTGAAAATTGCGCTTTGAACAAATGTCTACCCGACAGGAACACCCACTAACCCAACAAGAAGTAACCATTGCAATTAATTAGAAATAAAACAAAAAAACAAACGTGAAAAATACAGCCAGTAGACTGGGCTTTAACTGCTGATCTCACTTCCGGCGGAAGTCGTTCCCATAATTCGCGCAAGGCATCATGGGGGCTAGGAATAAGGTGGATTAAAAAAAAACTGTCCAGATGACCAGACTGAGAATTATTGGATTTGGTACCTGGATTACTGAGCATGAACTTTCTTGCCTACACAAGATATATTTTGCACTGTTTTGCACTACAAGAAAGAAGCCTAATGCTTGAGTTGTTAATTATTTAAAAACTCTCTGGACCTAGAAGTGAAATTTTCTTAATAAAGATTATTTTGTGGTATAGCAGTTTTCAAAATAAATTATGGCAAAAGGACACCCTATGCTTTTTTTTTCATTCCTATTGCAAGTTTTATACCAAAAACATATTGCGATATATATCGTTATCGCCACCCTTCACAATACATATTGTGATATGAATTTTATGCCATATCGCACATCCCTACTTCCAGATAAACATTGAGTCGTGAGGTGGAGGTTCTCCGTGGTTCTACCTGAGGAACGTGTCTTGCAGCTGCTGAGGCAGCGCGGCGAAGTCGAAGGCGCAGAAGGACCGAGGGAGCGACACCTCCGTGTTCCTCTGCAGCTCCACAGCAGGGTTGGTCATGATGGGAGCGGTGCTGCCGAAGAACGGGTACGAGTACCTGAAACCCAACA
>JBBPBX010003683.1:20994-53877 GCA_038048925.1 Garcialebias charrua
GCCTGGCGGTCATTCTGGGGGTGGGCCGTCAGGGGTTGTCCTGGAATGTGGGGGGGTTCGGGGCCTGGGGGTTCGCCGTGGGCGGGGCTGGCATTCCGCTCTCCCTGGGGCTGCTTGGGCTCGGGTGTCCTGTCCTGTCGGCAGGGAGAGGGTTGGGCCGATTCTTGGATGTCGGCTACTCTCCACCCCAGAATGAATGGGCCTACCTCCTGGGTTTGGGTACGGGCTCCCCCATGTAGGGGGCAGGTACATGTCTGGACCTAGGGGGTATAGAGTGTGCATCAGGATTATGAATGGAACGTGTCGTTATTGTTTGTTTGTCTGTGTGTGAGTGAGGATGAGGGTGGGTATGAGTGAGTGTGTCTGTGTATGAATGTCTAATTGTCAGGCTGGGATTTGGATGCCCCCTCTCTGTTACATCTAAGGCTACTTGATGTCGCGCTCCTACCACGTGGCCCCTGGGTGGGTGTCCTTTTGCCTGCAGGCGGGCTGGGGGCCCTTGCTGTTGTTTTCGGGGGTTGGGCGCTTGAGCGTGTGTCGGCTCGGCCTGTTGGCTGCCTGATGGGGCTCGGGTCCTATCGGGTCTGGGCCTGAGGGGTGAGCGTCCCCTGGCCTCGGTGTCCAGGCCTGGGGCCACGTCAGTGCGGCGGGCTCCGGCGGGGGCCTGTGGGCTTGTCGCTGTTGGCCCCCCGGGGGTCATGTGGCCGCTGGTGGAGCTCGTCCGGTTCTTCCCCTTGGTCGGATCTGGGGAGTGGGCGAGTGGCTCTTCCTGTTCGGGTGGCCCTTGGGACTCTGGGCTCGGGGTCCTTCTTGGGGTCTTGGGCTTTGATCGCCCCTTCGTCTGCCTCTGGCTTTGGGGGGACGGATCTCTGATGCTTCACAGTCGCTGCTGAATGTTCTATTGGAGGAACCTTATTCACTTATGCATGCTCACAACCACACACAAATGGATGCAGGGATGTATATGTAGATATCATATGCAGATATGTAGATGGATATGTGATATGAATGCATATGTATGTTTACTGTATTTATATTTGTAGGTATGAGTATGTTTATTTATGGAAATCTACTGCAAGGTCATGAATATTATTAGTCTTTATGCATGTATGTTTCGTTGCTGTGTTCTGTCATGTGCTTTGCAGGATTACGGATGGGTGTGTTTGCCTTGTGCTCTTTTTGTGTGGATGATTGTTGTTTTGTTGTCTTACTTTCTATCTTCTCTTTCTCTCTATTAAAAAAATAAATACATATCGGTGTGAGAGGATGGCTATAAGGTGAGAAGGGAGGACATCTATAAATGAAAAAAAAAAGATGTTTGGGTTCAGATGTTGTTTGGGTTCAGATGTTGTTTGGGTTCAGATGTTGTTTGGGTTCAGATGTTGTTTGGGTTCAGATGTTGTTTGGGTTCAGATGGTCTCAGCGGCTGCTGAGGTTGAACCGGGTCGGACCCTGATGGTGAAAACGTCTTCCAGTTTTTGTTGCAGCTTTTAGCTGCGAGCAGCCGTAAGGGATGAAACATGGCCGCCGCTGCAGACAGTAGGCAGCGTCAACACAAACAGAAACATTTAGAGTCCGGATCAGAGCCCGTTTGAGTCCAGACACCAGTAGAACCGGGTCAGGCGGTCCAGAAGAAAAGTGGTTTTGTGGGGGTTCTGTCTAACGGAGCGTTTGTTTCAGGACCTGGGCAACGTGGACCTCCCCCGGGCCCGGCCCGACCTGGAGGCGGGAAAACAGCTGCCCCGCATCTTCGCCGACATCCCGTCTCACCTGGTGGGCGTCCCCCTGGAGGACATCGACCCGTACTACTTCAAAGACAAGCGGGTGGGTCACGGCCCGGTTCTGGAGGGTGTTCCAACAGAACAGGTTTGGTGTCCTCCTCCGGACCGGTTCTGGTACCAGCTCCGTGTTGGGTCCGTTCTCAAACACACGGAGCGGTGTTCCAGAACCGTTGGGTCCTGGAGGTCCGGTTCAGCCTGCTGGTTCTGATGCTTTGTGTTTGTCTGTCCTGCAGACGTTCATCGTCCTGAACAAAGGGAAGGCCATCTTCCGCTTCAGCGCCACGGCGGCGCTCTACACCTTCAGCCCGTTGCACCCGGTCCGCCGGGTCGCCATCAGGATCCTGGTCCACGCATATCCTTGATGAGTGTCGGGGTGGGGGCTCCACGGGTGACCCGGCAGGTGACCCGGCAGGTGACCCGGCAGCACCGGGTCTTTCACAGGTTCCTGCTCGCTGAGCTCTAAACAGAACCGAGACAATTAGACCATTAAAGGGACATTCCACTCATTTTAGAGCAGTGAACAGACAGTGTCTTACCTGCTGCAGGTAGCTCCAGAACAAACACATTCATTGGTGTCCTAAAACAACCATCCATCATCCATCCTTCCATCATCCATCCATCTATCCATCCATCATTTATATATCCATCCATCATCCATCCATCCAGCCATCATCTATCATCCATCATTTATCTATCCATCCATCATCCATCCATCCATCATCCATCCATCTATCCATCCATCCATCATCCATCCATCTATCTATCCATCCATCTATCCATCCATCCATCATCCATCCATCTATCTATCCATCCATCATCCATCCATCCATCCATCATCCATCCATCTATCCATCCATCATCCATCTATCCATCCATCATTTATCTATCCATCCATCATTCATCCTCCATCTATCCATCCATCCATCCATCATCCATCCATCTATCCATCCATCCATCATTTATATATCCATCCATCATCCATCCATCCATCCATCATCTATCATCCATCATTTATCTATCCATCCATCATCCATCCATCATCCATCCATCTATCCATCCATCCATCATCCATCTATCCATCCATCATTTATCTATCCATCCATCATTCATCATCCATCCATCTAGCCATCCATCCATCATCCATCATTCCATCATCCATCCATCTAGCCATCCATCCATCATTTATATATCCATCAATCATCCATCCATCCAGCCATCATCTATCATCCATCATTTATCTATCCATCCATCATCCATCCATCCATCATCCATCCATCTATCCATCCAGCATCCATCTATCCATTCATCATTTATCTATCCATCCATCATCCATCATCCATCCATCTATCCATCCATCCATCATTTATATATCCATCCATCATCATCCATCCATCATCCATCCATCTATCCATCCATCATCCATACATCCATCATTTATTTATCTATCCATCATCCATCCATCCATCATCCATTCATCCATCATTTATTTGTCCATCCATCATCCATTCATCTATCCATCAACCATCCATCCATCATCCAGCCAGCCAGCCAGCCAGCTATCCATCATTTATTTATCCATCCATCATCCATCCAGCCATCATCTATCATCCATCCATCCATCATGCATCCATCCATCATCCATCCATCATTTATCCATCATCCATCCATCCATAATCCACCCATCCATCATTTATTTGTCCATCCATCATCCATTCATCCATCATCCATCCATCCATCATCCATCCATATATCATCCAGCCATCCAGCCATCCATCCATCATCCATTCATCCATCATCCATTCATCCATCATCCATCCATCCATCCATCCATCATGTATTTGTCCATCCATCATCCATTCATCATCCATCCATCCATCAACCACCCATCCATCATCCATTCATCCATCATTTATTTGTCCATCCATCATCCATCCAGCAACCATCCATCCATCATCCATCCAGCCAGTCAGACAGCCAGCCTTCCATCCATCCATCCAGTCTAGCGAGGTGTGGGACACCTGGACGTGTCTCCAGTCCATCACAGGGATGCACAGGGACAGAACCCTTCACTCTCTTAGACCTGAACCTTCTTTAATGGACGTCCATCAGCTGTCCTCTGTGTGAACCATAAAAGAAAATTATTTCCATTAAATATTTTTAATAACAAAGAAGAAAACTTCTCTAATTTTAAAAGCAATTAGGTTTTATCATCATTAATGCAGGCTTCTCCTCTGAAAACTCATCATAAATGCTGTTAATGTAGTTCATCACAGATAAAATAAAGAATTATGAATTAAAATATTAAAAGTGAAACAACCGGATCAGAACCAGAATTGCTCATAGTTTTAGTCCTCAGACTCTGAACTGATCAGGTTCTGCTGAAAACTGACGAGAACCTGCAGAGACACAGCTGCATGCTCTGAGGACGGAGACCCAGGAGGCATGGGGTCTTAGTTCATCCTGACTGCATTAATTAGTTCATCCAGACTGTTGTGACTAGTTCATCCTGATTGTTGTGATTAGTTCATCCTGATTGTTGTGATAAGTTCATCCAGACTGTTGTGACTAGTTCATTCAGACTGTTGTGACTAGTTCATCCTGATTGTTGTGATTAGTTCATCCAGACTGTTGTGATTAGTTCATCCTGATTGTTGTGAGTAGTTCATCCTGATTGTTGTGATAAGTTCATCCAGACTGTTGTGACTAGTTCATCCAGACTGTTGTGGCTAGTTCATCCTGATTGTTGTGATTAGTTCATCCAGACTGTTGTGACTAGTTCATCCTGATTGGTGTGACTAGTTCATCCAGACTGTTGTGGCTAGTTCATCCTGATTATTGTGATTAGTTCATCCAGACTGTTGTGACTAGATCATCCTGCTTGTTGTGATTAGTTCATCCAGACTGTTGTGATTAGTTCATCCTCATTGTTGTGAGTAGTTCTTCCAGACTGTTGTGATTAGTTCATCCTGATTGTTGTGAGTAGTTCATCCAGACTGTTGTGACTAGTTCATCCTGATTGTTTTGATCAGTTAATCCAGACTGTTGTAATTAGTTCATCCTGATTGTTGTGATTAGTTCATTCTAATTGTTGTGATTAGTTAATCCAGACTGTTGTAATTAGTTCATCCTGATTGTTGTGATTAGTTCATCCAGGCTTTTGTGATTAGTTAATCTAGACTGTTGTAATTAGTTCATCCTGATTGTTGTGATTAGTTCATCCAGACTGTTGTGATTAGTTCATCCAGACTGTTGTGATTAGTGCATCCTGATTGTTGTGATTAGTTCATCCTGATTGTTGTGATTAGTTCATTCTAATTGTTGTAATTAGTTATTCCAGACTGTTGTAATTAGTTCATCCTGATTGTTGTGATTAGTTCATCCAGACTGTTGTGATTAGTTCATCCTGATTGTTGTGATTAGTTCATCCAGACTGTTGTGATTAGTTCATCCTGATTGTTGTGATTAGTTCATCCAGACTGTTGTGATTAGTTCATCCAGACGGTTGTGATTAGTTCATCCTGATTGCTATGATTAGTTCATCCAGACTGTTGTGACAAGTTCATCCTGATTGTTTTGATTAGTTCATCCAGACTGTTGTGATTAGTTCATCCTGATTGTTGTGATTAGTTCATAGAGACCGTTGTGATTAGTTCATCCAGACCATTGTGATTAGTTCATCCAGATCGTTGTGATTAGTTCATCCAGACTGTTGTGATTAGTTCATCCAGACTATTGTTATTAGTTCATCCAGACTGTTGTGATTAGTTCATCCTGACAGTTGTGTTTAGTTCATCCTGACTGTTGTGATTAGTTCATTCTAATTGTTGTGATTAGTTCATCCAGACTGTTGTGATTAGTTCATCCTGATTGTTGTGATTAGTTCATCCTGATTGTTGTGATTAGTTCATCCAGACTGCATTAATTAGTTCATCCTGATGGTTGTGTTTAGTTCATTCTGACGATTGTGTTTAGTTCATTCTGACAGGTGTGATTAATTCATCCTGATGATTGTGATTAGTTCATCCAGACTGCATTAATTAGTTAATCCTGAGTGTTGTGTTTAGTTCATTCTGACGATTGTGTTTAGTTCATTCTGACGGTTGTGTTTAGTTCATTCTGACAGGTGTGATTAATTCATCCTGATTGTTGTGATTAGTTCATCCTGACTGTAGTGATTACTTCATCCTGACAATTATGATTAATTCATCCTGACAGTTGTGACTTGTTCATCCTGATTGTTGGGATCAGTTCATCCTGACTGTTGTGATTAGTTCATTCTGATTGTTGTGATTAATTTATTCTGACGGTTGTGTTTAGTTCATACTGAGTGAACTGTTTAGTTCATCCTGAGTGAGCCATTTAGTTAATCTTGAGTAAAGTGTTTATTTCATCCTGATTGTTGTGATTAGTTCATCCTGACAGCTGTGATTACTTCATCCTGACAATTATGATTAGTTCATCCTGACAGTTGTGATTACTTCATCCTGACAGTTGTGATTACTTAATCCTGATAATTATGATTAATTCATCCTGACAGTTGTGATTAGTTCATCCAGACAGTTGTGATTAGTTCATCTTGACAATTGTGTTTAGTTCATCCTGAGTCGGGATGCACCGATCCACATTTCTCACTTCCGATCCAATACCGATACTTTTAAACTGGGTATCAATCAATACCGATACTTTTCCGATCCAATACCGTTCAAGTGCACGATTGTGTATAATGAAGGTGTATAATGAAGGTGTATAATGAAGATTTTGAACTGAAAACATTTATTTCAACACGGTGTGAGACATCCAATGAAGACTCTTTGAGCCTAACCACAGGAACCTCACAAATTTTAGCAGCTAACAGGAGGCATGTTTTCACCCCACACGTCCTTCTTACTCATGGTTCAGTTGGAAAACCTAAAAAACCGCTAAGCATGATGGGAAATACAACACAGCCACTCCCTTAACCAGTAAGGCAGTGGTTGTGTTGTATTTCCCATCATGCTTAGCGTTTTTTTAGTTTTCAAAACTAAAAAACTGCTAAGCATTATGGGAAAGACAACAAAATCCACTGCCTTACTGGTTAAGGGAGTGGCTGTGTTGTATTTCCCATCATGCTTAGCGTTTTTTTTTGTTTTTCCAACTGAACCATGAGTAAGAAGGATGTGTGTGGTGAAGACCTGCCTCACTGTTCACTGTTAAAGTTTAGGTTCTTCCTAGCCTGGTTAAAACCAGACCCTTGTCCTTCACTTCACTTCAGACAAGGGTCTGGGACTTCTCCATTGAAAAATGATTCTTGCTGGAGGCGTGGCCTCTGCCTGAGGAACAAAACCATTGGATCTTAGAAAAATTTTGAACAGGTAAAGCATTCTGCTCCCTCCCCCTCAGAGCTCTGCCGAACTTGACATCTGCTCCGCCTCCTGCTGAATTTTCTCTCGCTGCCTGCATTCTGTGTTTATAACGTTTGAAAAAAATTAAATAAAACCATGTAGCGCTGGTCCAGAAGACCAGAAAATATGCAGGGACTCGGGCAGCAACGTAAAACCCTATTTTAATTCTCTCGTGACAACCTCAGTCATTTCCTTATTCTTTGCACCGCAGCGGCGCCGGAGAGAGAGGAGGAGGAGAGCGATCACTTGACTTTTGGCAAAAAAACAAAATAAAACTCCAGATAAGAGATTAAGAAGGGGAATTTAACACATTTGTGTCAAATATAAAACAGTCCTGCATCGCTTTGCATCGCTTTGAATGAGAACATGCGGCTGCGCGCTGGCTCTGGCTGCGCGCTGGGACAGGTGGCACTCAGCGGAGAGGAGGAGGAGGAGGAGGGAGGAGGGAGCGATAACTTGACTTTTGGCCAAAAAAACAAAAGAAAACTCCAGATAAGGGATTAAGAAGGGGAAATTAATAAATTTGTATCACATATAAAACAGTCCTGCATCGCTTTGCATCGCTTTGAATGAGAACATGCGACTGCTCGCTGGCTGCGCTGGGACAGGTGGGGGCGTGGGTTAGGGGCCAAAAACTCCGCCCCTTCTGTTCTCTGATTGGTCCGGTCAAAAATCTACCGGAGAAATCGTTGTCTATGGCAGAAGTCCCAGACTGTGCAGTGAAGGGAAATGAGAATTGAGCGGAGCTGTGCAGGAAGGCGAGGGCCAGGCTAGGTTCTTCCTGTTGTGAGGCCCAAAGTGTCGTCATTGTGTTTAACTCACACACTGTTAAAGCAGTCACAGAATGTGATTGAACATAAATACTCTTTGAAACTGGATCTGAAAATATTGGCAGGTTGGATCCGATACCAGATACTGAAACTATGTTGGTATCGGATACCGATACTGGATCGGATCGGCCCCATCCCTAATCCTGAGTAAACTGTTGAGTTCATCCTGACTGTTTTGATTAGTTCATTCTGATTGTTGTCATTAATTCATCTTGATGATTGTGATTAGTTCATCCTGACTGTAGTGATTACTTCATCCTGACAATTATGATTACCGGTACTTCATCCTGACAGCTGTGACTTGTTCATCCTGACTGGTGTGATTAGTTAATTCTGATTGTTGTGATTAATTCATCCTGATGGTTGTATTTAGTTCATATTGAGTGAACTGTTTAGTTAATCTTGAGTAAAGTGTTTAATTCGATAGTTGTGATTAGTTCATCCTGACAGTTGCGATTAGTTCATCTTGACATTTGTGATAAGTTCATCCTGACAGTTGTGATTAGTTCTTCCTAATTGTTATGATTCGTTCATCATAATTGTTGTGATTATTTCATCCTTACTGTTGTGATTAGTTCATTCTGATTGTTGTCATCAATTCATTCTGATGATTGTGTTTAGTTCATCCTGAGTAAACGGTTTAGTTCATCCTGACGTTTGGGATTAGTTCATCCTGATATTCATCCAGGTGTGTTTCAGATCCAGTAATCATCTTGAGCCTCCTCTCAAACTAAAACAATAAATAATAATAAAAACGTCACGTCTTTTTAAAGGTCTGTAAAATAAAGTCTCAGTAGATCAGATACATTTCGCTCATCGTTTGTTTCTGACCCTGAACAAACCCGCTCCGTTTTTCCCAGTCCTGCAGTCAGAGCTTGATTCTGGCTCTGGATCCAGATGTGCTGCACGGCCTGAAGGCTCCAGCTGTGTGGCTCCAGACCTGGACCCACATGTCAGATATGACTTCACACCCGATCCGCTCTTATCCTCACTTCACACGCGTCTATTTTTACTGTGGGAGGCGGCGGACACGCTGCCGCTGTCACGGGGAGAGGCGGGTGAGGAGGTCCGAGGGGCGGTACCGCTCATGTCGGGGGGGAGTATGTGCACGGTGCAGTGAGGAGCAGAAAGCAGGAGTGTGTGGTCGCTGCAGCAGGAGTGTGTGGCGCTGAAGTGGACTTTTAGTTTGTACTTTAGACGTGTTTGTGAGAGATCAAGTGTTCTGGAGTCGAGCCCGACCACGGCGGCGCCACCGTGACAGGTTGTGTGTGACACGCAGACACATACATGTTATAAAACAAACGTTTCATCTCTCAGATGACAGACACATTATTCTGAAGGAACACGTGGTCCTACAGAACATCTTCAGATCTGCAGGGAACGTCTTTGAGTGTTGAGAGAACGTTACGACCCGTAGGATCAAAACATATAAAGTGGATGCAGGACACAAGAAAAAGGTTTAAAATAAAAAGTTTATTTAAACTAAACTGAGGACTTCAGTCGCTGGCGATGTCATCTCAGGTCTGGTGCCCACGTCAGAAACAAAAAGGAAACAAAGTGACAACTGAAAGATGGATCAGATGAGCTGGCCAAACTTAAGATAACGCAGTCCTAACCAGGCCAACCCTATACAGGGCCGTCAAAGTTAATTCAGACCACGATCTACCTGCAAAAACACCAGTTCTAAATATAAAGAAAAACGAAAACAGGACTACCAAGCCCACCTGATCATACAAAGTTATAAAAATAATAAGAGGAAAAAACACAACAGCTGTCCTACAGACAGACAACATCACAGCTCTACAAGCTTTAAACTGAACACACTTGAGCCTCAGGGCTCAAGTCCTCACCTCTCAGGTAAACTAGAGGTCAAATAGGCACTAACCGTGCTCCACACACACACACTCTGAGTTAAACCAGAGTCCTCACCTCTCAGTAAATTAGAGGTCACACAATCACTACAGTGCTTCAACACAACTCTCTATAGAGAACTCTCTATAGAGTCTTCACAAGCACGCAAATGCTCACTACAACTCCTTAAAGGAGCTCACAATACAGTGGCCAGGGTGGACGGAAATACACCTCTGAAACACACATGTACAAAAATATAGCACAATGGCTGTCATCAAACTTGGTTACCTTTAGAACGGCATCCAAGTCACTCCAACACAAGATTCTTCTTGTCACTAAAACCAACCTCGGCTGGCTCCCAACACTCTGCTTGGTTTCCAGCAGAAACTCCACCAAACAAGCCTCTCTGTTTGTTCACAAGAGCTTGTCCTTTCACAACTCCGCCCCTCACAGCTCTCACCCTCAGACTTAAATGGGAGCTCTAGCAGGTGGTAGCAGCCCCAACCAATTAAGCCTGATTAGAGAGGTGCTTCTTAACAGACTGCAGAGCTGCAGCCAACATACACACAACATAAATGTTTAAAAACACTCAGGGTACATAACAGAGAACTTCATCTACACCTGATCTGGAGAAAACGGACCTAAAGCCCAAATGTCACGAACAAACACCAGGAGTCCAGATCCAAGTAGCTGGAACCAACAATGACCAGAGAATCATCAGCACAACAAGAAGGTCAGACAAAGGATCTGAGGAAGACGATGTGGGACGTCCAAGGTCAGGACGTGGAGTCGGAGTGGACCACGATTGTTGAGGGGGCCAGAATTTTTCCAGTGCAGCCAGGGGGGTGGCGGGGGTCTGGTTCGGTGGCCTCAGGATTCCATGTCTGCTATTTGTGGATGATGTGGTTGTGATGTGGGCCGTGATCTTCAGCTCTGGTTGGAGCAGTTCACCTATGCTACCTAGGGAGGTGCTTTGGGCATGTCGAGCTGGGAGGAGACCCCAGGGAAGACCCAGGACACGCTGGAGAGACTACGTCCCTCGGTTGACCTGGGAACACCTTGGAGTCCTCCCAGAAGAGCTGGAGAGAGATGTCTGTAGCTTGCTGCCCCCGAGACCTGAGTCCAGAACAAGATGAAGACGATGGATGGAACCTCGTGTGCGGATCTGACTGTAGAATGCGGCGATTAGAAACTAAAACCAGATGTGATGAGAAGTTATGGCAGTTGGAAACTTGAACCAGATGTTCTGAACAAACTATAAACAAGTGCGGTCGTTAGAACGTCGAGTCAGGTTCTGTGTTGAAGAACCAGAAGCGGGCGCTGGTGGGAACTTGTTGGGTTTTTACTAGGGATGCACCGATCCACATTTCTTACTTCTGATCCAATACGACACTTAAATCTGTGTATCGACCGATACCGATACTTTTCCGATCCGATACCGTTCAGGTATATGAGGCTGTAATAATGAATTTCTTGAATGGAGAGCACGTGTATTACACTATACTCTGTGAATTCTGTCTTAACATTGTGTAAGTTAAACCCAAAGAAGACAATCTGAGCCTCACAACAAGTATTACCCAAACTTTAATAGCATACAAGACTCAAGAGGCAGGTCTATATCACAGACGTCCTTCTGACTCATGGCGCAGCCCGGAACACTAAAATACTGCTAAGCATTATGGGAAATCAACACAGTCCACTCCACGTTTTTTTAGTTTCGTTTTTGATTGTGGCACTATGAGTTGTAATACTTGTTGGTTTTGATCAACAGATACAGATTTAAACTCCCCCTTCACAATAAAAGCCTCGTGCACTCATCAGCAGCGGCGGTGGCAGGTGAATCCGTCGTAAGCGGCGAGGCTGAGGAGTAAATGTGGAAAAACGAGCGAAAATAAGAGTCCGAGGGGAAGAAGACGGATCCTGTCGAGGACGTGGGCGGTGTAATGACATTACCTGTACAGTGGCCTGGGAGGTCCAAAACATCAGGGCTATCATTAGCGGGTAATTAGCGTCAGGCTGTGCGGCGGTGGCGGTGGGGGGACGTTTGCGTTGTTTGTCAGTCTGTAACGGTGTTATCTCACCACCTGCCGTCGTTACAGCCGGCGCTCCATCAACAATTAGACAACAAGTTTCAGCTGGAGTTTGGGCCCCTCCCACGGCGGCAGCGTGTTCCCTCCGCCAAATTACAATAATTATGATTCATTTATAGCAGTGATTGACGGCTGAGCCGGGCTGCACCAGCTGATGGCGTGCTGCGCTCCGAACGCGGCAGGTGAAGGTGATATTTAAGCCGCTCGGCTGCCGTCTGACAGGCTTGGAAAGTTCCCTCTCCACATGACGAGGTGATTAGAGCGTGGGCCGTTAATGGCATATTAATTGTCTGGATTGAAAGTGGCAGGAATCAGAGGGGAGCACCGGGACTCTTCATCTTTATTTAGCCCTGATGAGACATGGGTGGAAGGTATTGTAAAAATCACATGTTGGATCTCCAGAGCGGGGGCTAAAAGGAGACATTTTTACATGTCGGGCTTTTAGCTGAACGTCTCTGAAAAAGCCTCGCAATTAGAAAGAAAAAGCTTCGGTTCTCGGCTTTTCCACAAAACACCGAAGACACTTCCACAGCGTGAGTCCACATCTGGGCTGCTGTTCTTCTCACGGTGACTTTAAAAGAGCTGCAAATGACAGAAGATCACAACTGACTGCGCAGTTCTGATTCCTCTGTGCTAAACTCCCAACTGCCTGGCCAACAGGGTCCTGCAGGTCCAGATGTTCACCTCTTCAAGAACAATTCGTCTTCAGAGCTTTATTCGGAGAAGACGCCACATCTGTCTGTATTAAAAAACATGTTCAATATTCAAACAGCTCGTCTCGTCATCATGAAATATCCAACAAGTCAAATTTAAAACAAACAAATCAGAAGCTTTCAAATAAAAACTCTGAGCAGGAAGCTCCTCCAAGGGTTTGGTCTGTGGTGAGAAGAACATTTTACAAACTAACATTACATAAATTTATGAATAAAAAAATTGACATTATCGGTGGTTTAAACATAAAGACAGAAAATCATGAAGGAAAAGGTCTAGAAATGATCTTCTAATCACCCAGATGTTTGCAGGGGATGGGTTTGAGTTTAATCTTTTATGGGAAACTACCTGAACGGAGCTTCGACTTGTGTTGATGGTGGAAGGACCAAACCCAGACTACAGACTGGCAGGACCAGGATCAGGATCCAAACAGGTCTTTAAACCAAAGTACACGTCGCTCAAAGAGCAAAACTGAAGACTGACAGGAAAGGAGACATCAAGAAGACCAAGGATCTGATGACCGAGGACTAAATACACCAAAAACAGAAGACTAGTGAGGACAGGTGAGATGAAACCTGATGGGAACCAAAGTCTAACAGGAAATAATCACAGGGTACTACAAAAATAAAACAGGAAAACAAAAACACAAAGCTAAACAAAAGAAAAAGAAGACAAACTCTACCAGAACCTGAACAAAGGACCAGAAGAAGTCCTAAAACCCATAAGTCATGAAAATTAAGTCAACTATAGCTGGAACAAGTTTATTTAGAGCTGTGGTTGTATCAGATGATTTTGAGAGACTGGAAAATTGCACTGGTTCAAAATCCGAACATCTGGTTTTTGTTTTTTTATTTAGTCGAAGGGAATTTGTAGACCAAAGCAGAACAGAAACATTTGAGATCTCCAATGTTCACAGAGAGAGAAACGATACATCATCTGCATATTGATGAAAATCAGAATTTATTGGGTGGTCTAAAGGGGGCGTATATAAAGAAAATATGAGTCTTAGTACACACCCCTGAGGCACCCCACTGGTCAGAGCTACATTTATTGATCGGTTGTATGGTTTTAAATCTATAATTTCTGCAGATTTTAATTGTAATTGGATTCACATTTACTGTAAACACAATAAAAGCAGAAAACAGTTTAAAACTGTTGAAAAAATATAAAATATGTACAGATTGTAAATACAGGTAGTCCTTGACTTACGACGTTTCGGGGTTACGAATGCCCTTCCATTGAAAAGCATTGTTCGAGTTACGCGGTTTATGCGCCTTTACACCAGAAAATACGGTACCGAAACTCAGAGGAAATTTACAGGAGGGAGGGGGGACTTGACGCGCTCAGTGGAGCAGGAGACCTCATTGTTTGGAGCGGAGGCAGAGAGGCTACAGCTGAGCAACGAGCTAACATGCTAGCAACGAGCTAACATGCTAACAGACTTTTCTGTAAACGCTGTGGACCGCGTGAAGCTGCAGGACCAGCTCCCAGTAAGAAATGAACTCTTTTTTCTATTCATTATGGCTCAGAATGTATGTGTTTGATGATTTATTTGATGATTTATTTGTTTTCTCAGGGACAGTGCACAACAATACATTGACCTACAAAAACAGGAAAGATGCATTGTGCCAGGTTATAGTAATAATACTAATTTCCGCCTGTAGTTTTTTGATAATTATGTAGGGTAATGTGTTAGGATAGGCTCAGTGCTTGGTAAAAGTATAGTACTGTACCTATGAGGTGTCGTTTGGATGTATGAGGTGCATGTATGAGGTGCATATATGAGGTGCATGTATGAGGTGCATGTATGAGGTGCATGTATGAGGTGCATGTATGAGGTGCATGTATGAGGTGCATGTATGAAGGTGCATGTATGAGGTGCATGTATGAGGTGCATGTATGAGGTGCATGTATGAGGTGCATGTATGAGGTGCATGTATGAGGTGCCGTTTGGAGTTACAGTATTTTCCGACTTACGACGATTTTCGAGTTACGACGCCGCGTAGGAACAGAACTCCGTCGTAAGTCGAGGACTACCTGTACATGAAAACAGTTTGTAACAGAAAACATCTATATGTGACAGTTTCTCATTTACTGTGCAGTAAAGAGTCTTTACGTCTCTTTTGGTTTTGATCAGGTGATTTAATTGACAGGATGTGATCTTTGCTCCTTGTTCTTCCTTGACTCTGTCACTTTATTCAGTTTGTTCATCATGTGCACCATCCTGACCAACTGCTGCTTCATGGCCATGTACGAGCCGGCGTACTGGGCCAAGTACCTGGAGTGAGTACACCTGCGGGCGTCCTGCCTGCCTTTCTGCACAAACACACGACTGAAGACGTTCACGACGAGCAGACTCTCTGCTCTGACGAGAACCTGGACGTGGATCAGGCGGAACACGTCAGAACCAGACGTTAAATTTCACGTCAGATCGGACTGGACCGGCTGGTCGGTGCCTTCAGGTCCGTCCTGTCTGTAAACACAGACCCTGCTCGCTCCGAGGTCCCACAAGTTCATCTCTGCTGATCTTTTGACCTCTGACCTCAGGGCATCAGAGTACCGTATTTTATGGAATATAGGTCACATTGTCCAATTATTGCCAAAGAATTGGAAAGATCCATATATAGGTCGCACCTGAATATACTGTAGGTCGCAGGGCATGCAAAAATGATAAAAAGCAGCGACCTATATTCCAGAAAATACGGTACCACCTTTTAGTCCCAGAGGCGGCTGAAGAAAAGAGCTCCCCTCGGCCGTCACGTGGTGACGGGTCAACAAGAAGACGTGTTTGTTGTTTTGTTGTTGCGGCTGCTGCATGGTCCGTTCTGAACAACCGCACATGATGTTTCAGTAAGAACCGGTTGTTGTCACTGAAACGTCTCCGCCTGCGTGAGCAGGAGGTGCAGACGCAGCACAAAACCAGCTTTCAAACCATTTGCCGCGATGTGGGCGGAGCCTGAGGATTATTCTGCGTGAGCTTTCAGAAACGGCTGCAGCGATCAAACAGAAAGCCTGCGAGGTGTCAGTCTGTTTTGTTCTGGACCTGACGTGACTGGTTCTGTCTGACCCGGCCCGCCTCACTGACTCTGTTTCTGAGCACATGACAGATGTTTGGAGCTGAATGAATGTTTACTGTGCCCCTCCCCCTGCAGGTACACCTTCACAGGTATCTACACGTTCGAGTCGCTCATCAAGATCCTGGCCAGAGGCTTCTGCGTGGGGCCCTTCACCTTCCTGAGGGACCCCTGGAACTGGCTGGACTTCAGCGTCATCGTCATGGCGTGAGTAGGAGCTTGGAAGCTGAAGGTCGTTTCAGGGTCGTGGTGGTTCTGGTCCGAGGCAGACAGAGCGCGGACTCAGAGTTTGGTTCTGAGAGCAGCAGAACTCGGGCTGGTTCTGACGGGATTAACGTCAGAGCTAAAACCAAAAGCTGCTTCTGCAGCTGTTTTCAGAGCTTTTACAAAGTTAAGGACCCCCCCCCCACACACACACACACACACACACACACACACACACACACACACACACACCCGGTAACTGCAGAAGCTGACGTTTGGTCGTGAATCTGTCCCGACACTCGGATCAGAACCAACCAGAACAGACGGCGCGTTGAGCCAACAAACTCCTTACTTTGAAGACGATGATCGTTTCGTCGTCTCTAACTCGACCTCAGCTCGGTGCCTTCAGTTAGGAAGATGAAGGATCAGAACCGTCCGGTCAGTACCTGACCCGAGGCCCGGCTCAGAGGTCAGAGGTCACCCTGAGGTGTACCAAGACACCGCCGCCTCCGGTCAGTGAACAGAACCATTTAGATGAAGGCGGCTTCAGATACAAGCGGCGCTGGCTCAGCCAGACCTCTGGTGGTCCACAGCAACATCTGGACTGACCTCTGGTGGTCCACAGCAACATCTGGACTGACCTCTGGTGGTCCACAGCAACATCTGGACTGTCTCCAGAGGAATCATCTCATCCTCTTTAAACACACTGAACGTTTCAAACTGATTCATGTGTCGCTGAGTGAAACAAGTGTTTGATTCCCAACAGAAACCTGTCAATCACTCAGTCTACCTGTCAATCACTCCATCTACATGTCAATCACCGAGTCTAGCTGTCAATCACTCCATCTACATGTCAATCACCGAGTTTAGCTGTCAATCACTCATCCTACCTGTCAATCACTCAAGACCAGGGTTTAGTTTGGGGATCAGACGCTTGTTGACCTGTCAATCACTCTGAAGTGTTTCCTGTGTGTTTGTTCTGTCTCCACTCAGGTGAAACAGTTCTCCAGGTTTTGTTCCACAGAGACGCTCCGTTTGTCCTTGAACCCACGTCTGTCCTGTCCTCACATGGATCTAAGGCTGGACAGGGACTTATAAGTCACCACTTAGCACACACACATGTGTGGCGCAGACCAACACGCCTGTAACATGTTCACGCACGCCCATGTCCCTGACTCGACACCTCCGCGTGTCCCGGTTTGATTAAAACCAGACGACCTGGGAAACGCTCACTCCTCATGTCCCACACGTGCACTACAGCTGTGATTGATGCTCTCCTTCCTCCCAACGAGTCGGGGTTCCCGTGGTAACAGGCCCCTCCCCCAGGTCTTCCCCCTCGTTAATGACACGTTAAAAGCTTCCACCACCAAACTCATTAAGCTTGAGCTCTTAGATCTTCAGGGAACATTACCGTCTTTATCCTGTTCCGTCTTTAAATCAGCAGATCTGGTCCTTCTGTCAGTAAAATATCTCCTTTCGCTGATTACATCCAGCACGACAGCTCTGGTCTCCCACCTCCCGCTCTGATTAAATCACTTTACCGGTCAAACCTGCTGAAAGAGAAACCAACATGGAGATCCATTAGCGGCTCCGGATCAGGTGACTCGGTTCAAGCGGGCCCGAAAGGCCACCGCGCGTCGCCTGGCGCCTTTCTGGCTCTTTGGGTCCCGTTTGATCGGATCCAAGAAGGATAATCAGAGCCTGGCTCGACGCCCGGCTCCGTTGTCTCATTTAACCTCGTTATTCGAGGTGCCTGTCCAAAAAAGATCATTCCTGCCTGCAGATTTATTCTGTTCTCAGTTTCGGAACGTGTCCAAACATTAAATTAGTTCACGGACCGACGGATGTTTTTATACTTACAGGAAAGAAAGTTCCTAATTGTAGGTTCTTCATAGAGCTAAGCAGGTTTTTCTTTGTTTTAAGTTGGATTGTATTTAATGTATTTTCATAAATACCTTTTCAAACTGACTCACAGAAAAACATCAACACTGCTTTTTTAAGCTAAGCTAACAGTTAGCTAGCTGAACCAGATGACTCATTTTAGCTCTAAACCTTTAAGACGGTTTCCCCTAAGAAACCTACAACACCTGGAAAAACAAACTAAATAAACTCAAACCTTTAGTCAAAGTCAAAGTCAACTTTATTGTCAAAACTGCAATATGTACAGGACATACACAGGATTGAAATTGCATTTCTCTCAGTTCCTCGATGCAACAGTAACCATTTAAAAACTAAAACATTTAATAAACATAAGCATAAAATGAAATAAAAGTGTAATACTGTCCTGAGTTTTTGCATAGTAGTATAAAAGTATAAAAAGTATATCTATAAAATAAAATGAAGGTTCTGACATTGACATTTGTAATAAAGTGATAAAGCAGCATATGAAGTTTATGTGCACAGTATATGTATGAGGTAGTTGATATTGGTAGGCCTATAGTATAAAGGTAAAGTGGCATATAAGGCTAGTAAAAAGAATATATATATCAGCAGTAGTGTGTAAACAGTAGTGATGAATGTAAAAACTAGTAATAAATGTAAACAGTAGTGATAAATGTAAACAATAGTGATAAATGTAAACAGTAGTAATAAATGTAAACAGTAGTGATAAATGTAAACAGTAGTAATAAATGTAAACAGTAGTGATAAATGTAAACAGTAGTAATAAATGTAAACAGTAGTGATAAATGTAAACAGTAGTAATAAATGTAAACAGTAGTAATAAATGTAAACAGTAGTGATAAATGTAAACAGTAGTGATAAATGTAAACAGTAGTGATAAATGTAAACAGTAGTGATAAATGTAAACAGTAGTAATAAATGTAAACAGTAGTGATAAATGTAAACAGTAGTGATAAATGTAAACAGTAGTGATAAATGTAAACAGTAGTGATAAATGTAAACAGTAGTAATAAATGTAAACAGTAGTGATAAATGTAAACAGTAGTGATAAATGTAAACAGTAGTGATAAATGTAAACAGTAGTGATAAATGTAAACAGTAGTGATAAATGTAAACAGTAGTAATAAATGTAAACAGTAGTGATAAATGTAAACAGTAGTGATAAATGTAAACAGTAGTGATAAATGTAAACAGTAGTAATAAATGTAAACAGTAGTGATAAATGTAAACAGTAGTAATAAATGTAAACAGTAGTGATAAATGTAAACAGTAGTAAATGTAAACAGTAGTAATAAATGTAAACAGTAGTAATAAATGTAAACAGTAGTGATAAATGTAAACAGTAGTGATAAATGTAAACAGTAGTAATAAATGTAAACAGTAGTAATAAATGTAAACAGTAGTGATAAATGTAAACAGTAGTAATAAATGTAAACAGTAGTGATAAATGTAAACAGTAGTGATAAATGTAAACAGTAGTGATAAATGTAAACAGTAGTAATAAATGTAAACAGTAGTGTATAAATGTAAACAGTAGTGATAAATGTAAACAGTAGTGATAAATGTAAACAGTAGTATGACTATAGACAGTGATGTAATACAAACAGTAGTGCAAATATGAGAAGTAGTGCAAGACAGATTTTTTTGTTAAACATCTGTAAAAGAAACCCTCTGAAGGTTTAACCTCGGCACTTAAAATTATTTTGAACTATACCCAGTTTGTAGTTCGTACTCAACAAACGTTTTTGGCTCAGGAGAGACCATAGATCGACCTGATTGGTCAAATGAGGTGTCAATCAAAAACAGGCCTAACCGCCATTTTGACACAGTGGTGCTGTGGACGCTGCAAGGATTGACTCCAAGTCAAAAGGCAGTGAAGGTGTTAAAATAAGTTTTGTTGTTGACAAACAAAGTTTCCATATTTTTAGTTACTCAAACTGTACGTTAACAGAACTAGCATGTTGACTAGCAGTGGCCGTCTGCACGTAGCCGAATGGATTCGTGGTTCTGTCCGTTTGAATGAAACATGATATTTTAAACGTATTTAAACTTGTTGTGATTCAGTATTTGCAGTATGATCGTTAATTTCACTTTACGTCTCATTTATAATTTAAAATGAAGTGAACATGATGATTTCTTTAATTCTTTTGCCTTTGCTCTCATGTTTTCATCAGTTTCATTTGTACATTTGAAGTTTTAACTTCTGGGTTGTATGACAGTCACCTAATCCCACAGACGGGCCTTTGTGTCATTTACATATTTAAAATTGTCTGAATGTTTAATGAGGTTGTCTCTGACCAATCAGGGGTGTCCTTCAGTACTGTGCAAAAGTTTTAGACCCAGTTCTTATTTCTTTATAGAAAACAATGAAGGATTTATTAAAAAATAACAAAATGTTTTATGATTAAACAAATAATCCGAAGCCAATCGGCACTTTTCAGATTATTTTCTTTGTTGGATCAATCAGACCAAACCATGATGGAGCCCCTACCATGCCCTACTGATGTCTGTAGACTCACCTCCTCCACATTAAACTCAACGTTCTACCTTCAGAACACTCTGAGAACAACGGGTCCAAACACTGAAAATGTTAGAAAACATTTAGACCCTTGCATGTAAAGAAATGACAGATGGATTTGGACTTTTGCACAGTACTGCAGATAAACTCGGGACTTTGAGACTTTAAAACAAATCTTTGTCTTCTTCTGTTGTGTGTTGACAACCTCCACACTGCCCCCTACAGGCTGTTAACAGAGTTTATCAAAGTAGGGAACCTGCAGGCGCTGCGAACCTTTAGAGTGCTGAGAGCGCTGAAAACGATCTCAGTCATCCCAGGTAAGGCCTCCGCACCACCAGGGGGCGACGGGGAGGGACAAATACATAAAACCATTTGTAAAGTTGTCGTGAACGTCCTCTATTGTTCGTCCCGTGTCTGCCGTGTGCTGCAGCAACAATCCACCTGCTCAGACCTGTCAGAGGTCAAAGGTCACCCAATGTGTCTTAAAGAAACCGAAGGAAAAACCAGACGTCTGAACACCTGAGAGTTACCTGGAGACTTGGAGGCAACACCACCTCTCCAGCTGAGAGGCTTCAGACAGACCTCACTGTCTAATCTCATACGTTTATTTCCTTAAAACTGAAATGATTCAAATTTTGTGGCTGGAAAATAAAAGAAGAAGCTAATTAGCAAGTTGCTAGCTAACAGTTGAGTGAAACACAAAGATATAAAAATAAAACAATGTTGACGAATTTAGTTGGCTGACTTGATTATGCTACTAAACATGAGTTAAACATTTGTTTTTGCAATAACGTTAAATAGTGAGCTACATGCTATACAATCATGCTAAATAGCTAATATTAGCGTGGATCGTGCAAACTCTGATTTGCAACATGTTTCCTTTATTCTCTTAATTTTTTTATTTTAAAAAACATATTTTAGAAGTGAGCAGCAGTTTAAAGTAACCAAAAGTCTATAAATAAAGTATAAATAAAGGTTGAATGAATGAATGAAAAAAATGCTGAATTATTGTAAATTTGTTGGTTTAGTTCAGATTTTTGTTGAAGTTGAAAGACTGAACGAGGATGAATCAGTTTTTTTTTTGATCTCCTGTGGAACGTCTCTGGATTTCTTTGTCTTTGAACACGTCAGAGAACTTTTGTCCTCTAAAGGTCCGTGTTTGTTGTGGAGTTCTGGGTGGACCCAGGTTCTGCTCATTGAAGTGTTGACGCCACATCACCTGAAATACCTGAAGACTCTTTTTTTTAATAAATTTTATTAATTTCATTTAAAATCATGACAATAAAAAACTAAACAAGACATATATACAGGTAGTCCCCGACTTACGAGCGAGTTCCGTTACAATGAGTTGCTCGTAACATGGAAATCTCGTAATTCGGAACGACCGCCACGTGTCTCGTAAGTCCGGAATTTCGCTCGTAAGTTGGAACGGTTTTGCTAGCGCGACTACGAACACTCGTTTTTCATCGAAAAACTGCTTACGAGTGCATAAAAATGATCGGAAGATATTAAGCTGAAATTTGGTGTGGTAGTAGCTGAGAGTAATTCCCAATACCGGTAAATAATGAATTTTAAAAAATTCAAGATGGCTGCCAAAGCTCCATTTAAATGGCTTTAAGACAGCTATTTTTACACATACAGTATAGAGCTGACATTTGGTGTGGTTATAGCTGATAACCTTCTCTATCTACTGAATCCAAATCCAAAGTCCAAGATGGCCGGCCACCATAGCTTGAATGAAAAAAATACTATAACTCATTAAAAAAAATTGCCACTTTAAGCTGAAATTTAGTAGCTGAGAGCAAACGCAAACACATCCTACTGTCAAATCATATATTTAAAATTGTTGCCATGTGGCAGTCCCCGTCAAAAGTTTCTCCAGAAACTTTCTAGTTTGTTGTTAAAATTATTTAAGTTTTGTACTAACACTTCTGTTTTAAAATGAATTATCTGTTAAATATTTCAATCCTGGAGAAAATTAGCGAATTACAGTGTTCAACTTGATCTTTTTTGTTCTGACAAATTTTTGCTGCAAAGCAAAATGTTCTCCTTTTCATTCAGTCGGCTCAAACTTCCTAAAAGAAACTCCATTTTGGTTTGACTGTTTCCTGCTCTCAGCTGCAGCACCTAATGCAGATTACACCACTGCAGAATATTCCTGCAGGTCTTTGCAGTGTACCTGCTGAATAGATGATGATGTTGCTGACAGCATCACAGGTAGTTGCTGAGGGCTGCAGGTGTGTTCACAGCATTGTTTGGATGATGGAATGGACACATTGTATGAATAATTGTACAGAGAAAGCACAGGCACGGTTATAGCTCAGGGGTGCAACAGTCAGAAATCAGAGCATTCTCTTTTTTATTATTTATTTATGTATTTATTTATGTATTTGTCTAGAAATGACTAGAATATGGTTACAGTCCTGGACTGAGACCTCAGCACTGCTGTATTATAAACACAGAATTGTGAAGATGTTTAGAGAAAAACGTACATTTGCTTACTTTTATTTTGATTTACTGAAATGTTAAATTATTGAACAGGGCAATGAGGGGGGGGGGGAAGAGGCCCTATTAAAATATCTGAACGCGTTTGATTATTCTCTTTGTTCTGATAAATGTGATTTAAACTAGAAACAAATTGATGTTGAGCATTAAAGCCTTGGAAATAGTTTGTAAAACAACAAAGTTATTCTAAAAGCTCCAAAAGAATCAACAGAAAAACTGGATGTTCACTTTTAATAATTTCTATTTTCATAAACCTCTCTGTAAAATGGAGCTGGGCGCAAACGGACACAGTCTCTACATGGAAGACAAAACTTCTAAACAGCCTGAGGCTGACCAAGGAAGTGGTTTGAGTTCATAACACACGTCCACATACAACCCCCAGCCACCATCACAGTGCACTGAATAAAGCAGGACTTCATGGGCAAAGAAGAAAATATAAACTGATGTTTACAGAAATAGTGAAATATTTCCAAGTTTTGTATAGTATATTGAATAAAAATAAGGGAAAGTGCATGGCAGTTTTTTGTAAAAACATAAAGGAGGTTGTTTCATGCTGACTTTGTGAATGTCTTCAAGCAAATGAACCAGATTACCAAGGTATGGAGTAATGGGTGTAGACAAGAGTCGGACGTTTGAGTGAGAGTCACTCAATTTTTAAGAAAACGATTAAAACTATTTTGTTGAAAAGATACATATAAGTTAATATCAAATGAATTCTAAACTGTAAATTTTGATGAGTTATGTATTTTCCTGTATTATGTATAGATGATTATTGTTTGAATTGATAGTTTGAATTGATTTTGTTTAAGAAGGAGCAGATATGATAAGAAATTTTTCTTCTTCTGCTTCCTTTCATTTTATGTTTTGTTTTTTAAATATTTTTTTGAAATTGTCTTTGTGTTTTATAATTGAAATAAATAAATAAATAAATAAATAAATTAAATAAATAAATAAAAATAAAGAATCCAAAATCTTCATTAATTCAGGATGGTATCATCTTGAAGCTTATGCCCATTATCATAACAAAATAAGTTGTTCATTACAAAATAAATGCTTTTTACCCACACCATAATCAAAAGCTATGGAAGAAGTTAAAATCTGCAAGAGCTTTACAGCAAAGTTTTCTACCTAACAGTGTAAAAAGGTAGCAGACATAACCACAGCAGTAGTAAATATACACTGTAATGTACACTCACCACCACTTTATTAAGAGCACCCATTTAATTCTTGCTAACACTAATCTCGCTAATCAGCAAATCACATGGCAGCAAATCAATACATTTAGTCATCTTGATGTGTTGAAGATGACTTGATGAATCAGAAAGGCAAAGAGAGAGGGTAACTTTGAACCAGTGACATGCGGTGATATTTGTCACATGTGAGGCACTGACTCGTCTGGAATTCGATGCTCACAAGTATGATCCCAAAATAGGAGCTTATATTTCAATTTAGCCTTTTTTTTTCCTTTAAAAAGGCATCTAATTATGCTTTAATTAACTCCATACGCCTCTCTTTTTAAATAAATATAAAAAAAGCATGAATTATCTTACCTTTATTTTAAGGTGAATGAGTTTGGAGAAATTATGTTTAGAAAAATCCTTTAGTTTTGAGATACAGTCTTCCGTCCCCGCCTCTCTGTTTAACAGAAGAGCCACAGCGATGTTGCATTGTCCCTATGGGGCAACACTGCCCCCCATCAGTGTGGCATGGTACTTTCTGCCTCACCATGTGTATTTTGACTATGCAATTATGACCAATTAGAAAGAAGAAATATACCACATATATTCATTCAATATATTAGACAGACTGTAGAACATCAACATGTGTAGCACATTTGTAATCAAATGCATATTGGCGATATAAAGAGAGACCGCAATAGGCATGCACCAACCGCCTACTTCATATACAGCTGGTTCCCGACTTACGAACGAGTTCCGTTCCTGCAGCCTTTCGTAACACAAAAAATAACCGTAAGTCAGAAGTACACCCGAGCCGCCACTTATACACGCACAAGTACGGTACAAAACAGTTACCAAGTTACCAAGCACTACTTCGCCTATCCTAACACAGTACCCTACATAATTATCCAAAAACACATACAGTACTGTACATTTGGAGACAAAAGAAAAAAGAAAAAAGTTCATTTCTTACTTTGAGCTGGTCAAGCCTGTCTCCGTCTTTTTGCATGTTAGCTCTTGCACGTCCGAGCTCCGCAACTTCGTGCTGCTTCACGCGGTCCAAACTGTTTACAGGAAGGACTGTTAGCATGTTAACTCCATACATTTGGAGCCAGAAAAAGAGTTAATAACTTACTGAGAGTGCTGGTGAAGATTCTCAGTCGTCCGGGACATGATAAAATCAAAAAAGGCGAACTTACTGAGAGCCGTTTCTCCGCGGTGTCCTTCCAAAACAAGCTGTGCCGCGTTAGCATGTTAGCCCCACCATTAGCTGCGCCCGTTAAGGCTGCCGCAGCTGTTTGTCCGCGTTTTAGCATGTTAGCTCGGTGTCCATCCAACATCTGAGCTTCCAGGAGGACATCGAGGCGAGCTCCCGGCCGCCGCCCGTCGGCTCCGTGTCCCCGGTGGGGCGTTAGCATCCACCCGTCCATCCTACAGCAAGGCTTGTTAGAATGTTAGCTCGTTGCTACTCCGGTCCGGCTCGCTGTCTGCTGCTTCACGCGGTCAACAGCGTTGTTTTCCTTCATCCATTCGTCCCTCCCCAAAACTGCTGTTCAGCTCCAGATCATGTATCCGAGGTCAGGAACCTCTGATCGGACACGGTCCGTCTGAAGCCGGCTGTCGAAGCCGGATTTAACTGGCTAAGGCTAAACTGGCGGGCACTGCCAAAAACTGACTGCCGAAAACTGTCGGAAACGATCGGAAACTGCTGGAAACTGCATAAATCGGCTTAAAAATAATATTAAAAATAATAATACTAATAATACTTTATTTATAAAGCCATTTAAAACAACCACAGCTGCAACAAAGTGCTGTACACATGAAATCAAGAACATTTAAACACAAATTTATTTATTTTTTGTTTCATATTTTTATTAATATGATGCGTTCGTAAAGTCGGATTGCCGTAGGTCGAGACCGCGAGTCGAGGACTACCTGTATTATATATGAACAGTAGTGTATTCTACATTTTTGGAGCGGGTACTGTATATCACGGTAAAGTTAGTTTTACGTTGGACGTTGGGCATCATTGAAGCCACGGAGCACGAACGTCCAATGTCTAATGTAAAACTAACTTCACCACGGTCGGTCCATATACTGTGCTTAGAAACCAAAGTACTGTACACTGGTTAGTGAGTGTAATCATCAATTTATTTGGATTTTTAAGCATACTGAACATTTCCAAATTTCTCTGATGCTTATATTTCAATAAATGTACAACAAACGTTGTACAACCATTGGCTTTGTATTAAAAACATGTTATAGATTTTATAAGAATACCAAAGCAAAACATGTTCAAGTACTGAAAAATAAGTACAGAAGTATTAATTATACAATAAGCGAATATACTAAACAAGCGCTGCATACTGAAAGATTGTTACGGAAGTGTTTAACTGCCATTTAATGTATCAATGACACATGCCTAATGATATTTCATGTGTCATTGGGTACTTTTATGTGGCTATACTGGAATTCTTAAGCTTTAGTGGGTATTCTCTGTACACCTGTGTATCATGTAGACTGCACCACATATGACAGTGCCACCAGAGGTGAGCCACAGCACTACACTGCCACACCCAGTGCGTTTCTTCCATGTTTGAACAGGCCATGCGTAAATTCTTCAATTTTGTCTTTTGAATGTTGAAATAAGTCGGAAAATAGTTTTATAAAACAGTTTTATAGAACAGTCAAGTGGTCAAATGTATTTTCTCTTATCATTGTCACTCAGTATTTTACAAAGTACTTGTCATGATGACAGGTGAGGCACTGCCTGACTGGGAATATAAAAGGCTTTGTTGATGTCAAGGGTCAATGGAGAATTAGCAGAATGGGCTCAACCTTAATGCAGATTATATATTCTATAGCAACAGAAGACCACAGCAGGTGTCCCTTTTGACAGCTAAGAACAGAAAACTGAGGCTACAATTCAAAAAGATTCACTAAAATTGGACGTAAATAGAAATGTTAAACATTACCTGTTCCGATGAGTCTTAATTGAACTCTTCCACAGTAACAAGGCGTCACTATAACCGAGCACTTTTGGGATGGGGTGGTAAGGCAGATTATTTTATGAATGAGCAGCCAATAAGTCTGCAGCAGCTGCACGATGCTGTTGTGGTTTTATGGACCAGAATCTCTGAGGATTTTTTTCCCAACACCTTGTTGAGTCTATATCAAGTAGTTTGGAGTATTTAACATATTTGTGTGCCTAATAAAACCTCTAGCAATCAGATTATTTTTGTCCTATACAGATGAAATGGGTAAACCTGAGAAAAGAGCTGATCAGTGTGTCTCGTCACCAAGTTACTATTTGCATTGCTCCAGCAACAACCCACTCTAGAGCGCGCACACAAACCCACACATTTGAATCTTAGCCTTATCAAATCGAATGGTATCTTTCAAAAGAAATCTTTGTGGTCTGTTGGCAAGATGGTAATTATAGATATCAACAAAGCAAAGCTATCCCATTCCCACCCACATGTGGAGCTGCACGCTGCCTCCTGCTCTATGGAGTAACTGTGCAGAATGAGCATGTCCTGCCACCATGTCCAGCACAACACATTTGGACAGCTGCAGAAGCTGCGGTGCAGAAGATTGCTTTGCTGATAATTTCAAATCCATGCTGCTGCAACCTAATTTGTCCTGACTCATGGGATAGCTGATTGGCTGCCAGTTCCATAATGATAATTAATGAAAGTGGACACAGTCAATTAGCCCTAATCATTTCTCTGTAACCTAATGAACAACTGTGTCATCAGCAGTTTCGGCAATATATTACATATAATAATTAGGGGTCATGGACATGCTTTTTCCTTTCGCTCAAGTGCTGTCAAGCCACAGAGGAAAATTCAATATTTGTAAGAGTGATGTTAATTAGGAAAAAAGTTCACAGTTCTTTCTTTTTGATTGCAGAATTCCTCACAACTCTTTGGCTGCAGAGCCTACATTTGTGTAATTTGAAAGTTCCTTCTTAGTTCAGCACATTTTGAGAAATTTGATTATACTCTGCATATGTGTAATTGATTTTCCTTCTATGTTCCTTCCTTCCAGTGACAAATAATCAATGTAGCTGCACTGGCTAACAAAGACTTGGCATGCATGTTTTCCACTGTGGGCTATTCTTGTTTAGGAGGTCAGTATCCTCAAAACTTGTCAACTTTTGTGTAGTCCAAGCAATTGTGACAGTTGCATACTGAAGACTTTTAACATTAATAACCCAAAACAAAAGTTGAAATCTTTTAAAGTAGGGATCTGTGGAAATGCATGATTTAAAATTGTACCTGCTGTAGAAAGCTGTTTGAAGAAACAGTTTGGAGAAACAGAAATTATTTCTGACAGTATGGAGCTACCTGTTTGTCCCAGTAAACCAAAACCAGTGAAAACCAAAACCAGTGGACTTATGTCCACGCTAATCTCAAATATTATACAAACACTGTTGAATAAACATTTATATTGTCTGCTTTGCATTTTAGGAATATTCTAGCAGAAAAAGAAATGCCCCAAGCTGCGCTGGAAGTGCTACAGTTGCTGTGCTTGCAACTATCAAAATTACCATATTTTTCAGACTATAAGGCACACTTAAAATCTTTTGTTTCTCGAAAATCAACAGTGAACCTTATAATCCCGTGTGCCTTATGTAAATGGTAAATGGAGCTTATTTATGTAGCGCTTTCCAGCCCCCTATGAGGGGCCCCAAAGCGCTTACAATACCAACCATCCACCCATTCATACACACATTCATACACCGGTAGCGGCAGACTGCCATGCAAGGCGCTTTCCAGTCCTACCGGGAGCAACTCGGGGTTAAGTGTCTTGCCCAGGGACACAACGACACATGGTGTGGGGAACCGGGATTCGAACCTCCAACCTTCCGATCGGGAGACGACTGCCATTACCACTACGCCACGGCCGCCCAAAGAACCTCACTTATGTAATAATTCTGGTTGTGCTTATTGACCTCAAACCGATTTTATGTGGTACAGTGATGCTCAAAAATCTGTCAACATTTTTTAGTTTTGCTTAATGGGACTTATAACCCGGTGCGCCTTATAGTCTGAAAAATACGGTAAATGAAAAATAATTGTGCAATGCAAAGCTATAAATGATGTAAAGGGTTGTAAAAGAGCATTAGCATGTACTGCTATGAGATTTTGAGGATTAATTTAAGACAATATTCAGCTTTGTTCAGATGAGCCTTTAATAGGGGTGTAACGATATCTCGTTGTACGAAATCTCGCTATATTAAACTCCCGCGATATCTCTCGTGGAGAGGGAACGTTGTCTCGCTAATGCTAGCAGAGCCCCCAGCAAATCAGCATCACGGACAGCATGGCTTTGCCGGATGAAGTTGCTATAGAAGACGTCCCAACTACTTTTACATCATTTGTTTGGCAGCATTTTGGATTTCCAATAGAAACGATAAATGGCAAAAGAGCAACAAACAAGACACGGACAATATGTAAGCATTGCTAGAATTTTTTACCGTACACCCCTGCTAACACTAGCACGATGCAAAAATCTCGTCTCGTTCTCACAAACTCTGTAATTTGTCTCGTCTCGTCTCGAGAGTTTTATGTATCGTTACACCCCTAGCCTTTAACTAAGAGGTATCTACTACAGGTAAGCTATTAACTCTTCATAACATGTCCAAAGAACCTCCCTTTCAAACAAACAGACATGGGGAGATGTAGGAGTCTGAGGCCGTGGCCTTCGGGAGGTGCTGCCCTTTTTGTTTAGATAAGAAAAAGGGAAACACGGGGGAGAGGAGGTATAAAGGGAAACACGGGGGGAGAGGAGGTATAAAAAAATCATATCTCGTACTGTGGCCTAGACGGGACACAGTGTGAAAGTTGAAAAAAAAACTCAACTCAGAAACAGTAACATACTGATAAGATCATAATACATTTATGCATGAGGAGGCCAACGAAGGTGGTGAGTTTTCCGTGGACACTGCCAGATAGTTCCATAGTCCTGATAATAGATGGTGCAGTATCTATCCGCCGGCTCAGCTCTGACACAGGTCCACAGATGTCCTCGGGAAGGGAGTGGGAAGGGGAGGGGGGGAGAGCAGAGCTTCTTGTTCACATACCATCCAGGAGAGTTTGAAATAGTTGGCCAATTCAAGGCCAAGTGGGGGAGCCAGATTCAGAAAACAACTATTATTTTGGATCAGGCCAACTCTGCTTGATTTCTGTCTGCCTTCATAGTTCTACTGGTACTTCTCAATGGCGACTTGAAACAGCCAAATCTTGTGGTCAACATCGCCAGGCCAAGCTTGTAGCTTCTCCAAGGTCGATTATTTCCTGCCAGTGAGTGTCAGGAGCCGCAAGTGACTTGCAATTGTCAGAAATCATGTCCAGCTTATGGCTCAGCTCACGCAGCATCTGAGTCTGAGTGTTTATCGCTCGGCACATTCCATCACACAAGCCGGGCAGCCTTACAATGGCCAGAACAGCTGCAGATGTTTTCCGCATTTGTCAACATGCTAGGTAACAGCCAACTCCAAAAAGCAGAATTCCTGTTATCACAAATCCAATTATGTACACATGTTCTACATCCTCACCCGACAATACTGACAGACACACAATTTTCCACTGCCCCCGGGAAACAATTGTGTATCCAGGAATCCATCTTGTATCCATATTTGACACAATTTGAGTTTTTTTTCGCTGTATCAAGGTCCTAGTTCTATTTAGTAAGAAATTTTTCACCGAAATATGTAAAAATTAAATATACATGCTTTTCAAAGTTTAGCCAAAAACGGTCATGGCACCTTGACAAGACGAACTTACCATTTACTGTCACGGTGCCATCTGGTGGATCTTTTTAGCATTACATACTTCAACCCAATGGTAGAGATAGCCCAATCAGTTTGAATTTGGATTGGCACTCCATTCTTTGAAATTTAGTGAGTCAAAATGTGGTCCATTATTTGGTTGACCAGGCAGTCAAAGGGTTAAAAAAAACTATTATTTTTAAAGTTATCTTTTCAACTGACTCTGCAGGCTCATATCATTGCACTATACAGTACCAGCCTCTTTATGTGGACAAAAAGAAACAATCTATTGGTAAAAACCTCAGGGGCAATAAGGAACACATATTTCATCATTTCGTTTCATTGTAGGGAGTTGGCAGACTATTACAAATTAATAGCCAATAACTTAGCAAACTTATCGTGCTTGTTATTGGCCTTCTGCAGAAAAAGAGTGTCAGAATAAAATAGTTTTGTGCCCACCGTTGTTAGACTTCTTAACACGCAAGTCAGTTCCTATTGGTTTTATTTATTTAAATACTAATATTTAAAATATTTTTGTGCCAGAAATATTTAATTCTAATATAGGCATTTTATCCTTTGGTCTTATTTAAAGCTTCTTGTGAAGTGTTTGATGCAGTGTGTTGTGTATTTGCTGTGTTCAAATCAAATTGAGTTTCTACTAGGAGAAAAAATCTGCATTTTTCTGGAGCCACTCGGGTCAAATGAAGGTATGCAGTTTCTCAAATCACACATGTTTGAGGTACTGGATGCTCTGCTCATATAAAGGTGGCAAACATGTTAAAATGTGGGGAAAAATGGAATAGGGTGAGTGAAAGCAATTTGTTGCGTTTTAAAGAGATGCTAAATAAAACATACTTTTTCACTCGTCACCATAAAGTGGTCACGGGCTTTAAGTCCGCACTTAGATGGAAAAGAAACACAACATCGATTTTTATGGCGCTTAAATTAAAAAGTTGCCTGCAGCAAATTCTGCACCAATCTTATCGCTCCGTCGCCTTTTGGGACACTGATGTATTTTTCAAGAAAACGGGGCTTCGATGGTTTGTGTACAAGAGTTTTTAAAGGGAAAGATTAAGAACAGTTTGATTCCAGAAAACTTAAAAATATGGGACCTTTTACCATATAGGGAAGGATGACATATTAATGGCAGAGCATTAAGACCATTGTTTTATTAGAGTATTGCAGTAATTAAAATGTTTTTGTTGATAAAATGATTGTTGTTATGAAATGCTGTCATATTTATATATATATATATATATAGTCCTCTTGTCCATGGCAAAGAAAGATGTTCAAGTGTTTGCATTGAAAAGTAGGGTTTTTTGGTTCCTCGAAGGCTTTCTCTGGCTACACAGTCTCCCCCAGAGCTCCATGTGTCTACAGGACAAAGCAGAGATGTGATTTGATGCTGTTCTGTTTTCTTTTGTGCATATTTTTTGCCTGTGCATGGTGCTGTGAGTCGTAACAAAGGCCCCGTTTGTTTAATTTGGCAGACAGTGATTTGATGGTTGAACAAGGCTGCAGGGTGGCTCTGTCGTCGTTTACAGACCTTCAGGTGCTGGTGATGGTGATAATTTCTAACTTTTCTTTCTGATCATTATACATTTATGCATTATGCATTTTGTCCTTCATCCAAAGGACTTCATCAGTCTGAGGATCCACAAACAAACTGAGTCCCCGTCAACTCCTCCATTTTTTTTTCTCATATGGGCGTGTGCTGCTTGTGGGACTCGGTTTGTTTGTGGCTCCTCAGACTGATGAAGTCCTTTGGATGAAGGACGAAACGTATCAGCGTTAAAAATGAAACTATTGCAGATGACCTGCACATTATTTGGTCTAACCTTATTGTTTCTTTTGTTTGTTTTTTAGCTTTAAAAGATTAGCGCCCAAAAGGTGGACAATAATATTGTTGTTGTGTTATTCCGTTGCTAAAATTTCTCATGAAGTAATGGATGAATTTTAATAAAACGCACAGGAAATACTGAATATACAATTGATTAAGGAGTCAATTCAATGTCCGCATATAATCAACCTTAATCAACTCAAAAATTGCCATAGCTGAGATTAATTTACAACATATTCTAAA